>CAHIKZ030002024.1:4022500-4077500 GCA_903632075.3 Acanthosepion pharaonis
AACAAGTTCCTTCCCTCTGTCACCTCCCCCAGACCACCTTCTGTCATCCACTTCCTTAAGGCCACTAAGTATATCATGTGTTGTTTTCCCTTGTCTCTCTTTCCTTCATTTGGACCCATGGATATCAGAATCTCCAGGCTGCCCTTCCTCATTACATGCCCCAGGAACTTCAGCTGGCTCTTTCTGAAAATTAAAATATGATTAAATTGCAATGTGTAGTTGGTGCCAGAACACAACAAATGTTTATTTTTCAACATAATCTCCTTCATGCACTTCATAAATTGTTAACAATCTTGGCACATCAGTAATTTGATAGCATAATAATGAAAAAAAAAACATTTATTTCATACAATAGATATTTATGTTTCAACATAATCTCCTTCTTTTACAATGTACTTTATAAACCTATTAATTTCTATAGACTAACCACAAATGACAAATGTTAGCAGTGAGAGTATATGGGTTTTACCATATTTTATTAAATACCAATTCTCTGTAAAATAATCATGATTACTTATGTCTCCTTTCTTGTAGTTGATACTTTGGCGTTTCTTATCAGTAAATAACATTAATTTGAAGTCAAATCTAAATCATACAAATTGTGATTACTCACATTCAAGCTAAATAATTTTATATTTTTTTACTAAGATAACTCTTTATTTTAGATAAAGATGTCTTGGCAATACTTAAATAGATGGGTCCACTTATAAAAAAATCGTGAAAACTTTTTGGGAGTAAATAATTTTTGTAGATTAGCCTTTTTCAGACAATCCTCAGATCACAACCTTTGTCAGAATCAAAAATATATTGATTTTTTTTTTGGTTTAAAGGAGAGTCTTGTTTCTAATATCAGTTCCATGTTAAATCAATCTCTGACTTATAAAGTTATTAATTTTCTTGCATTTTCTTCTTTATATTCACTATTTTTTCTTTCTTTTTATTCTTTTTTTTTTTTTCCTCAAGTGGAATAGATAGGTTTAAATATCAGCCAGTTCATGTTTCTCCCCAGTCTTTCGGACAGGAGTAGAGGACTGTCCCTTGTTTTCAGTTTAGGATTGGGTTTCCAGTTCGTTTTAAAATCTACTTTAAAACTATACTTCTATCAACTTTGCCTAAACTCTGAAATTTTATTTATTTTTATTTTCATTTTATTTTATCCTCAATAGGAGTAGATATGTTTGCCTATTATCCAGTTGACACTCTCCTCTGGTCTTTTGAACAAAAGTAGAGATTTATCCCTTGTTTCCTTTTTAGGATTGGATTTCCTGTGCTTTTAAAAGTCTCCTCATTCTCTTTTGCTTCCTGTAACCTCTTGCATCTTAGTGGCATTATTGCATTGCTTTGGATGAATTGATTAAAAAAAAGTTAACTACTATCAAAATGTCTATTCTATTAAAGAGAATGGAATCTATTTACTCATGACATGTCTCTGTAACAATGTCTACTTATGTCTCATATTATACTTTAGTTCTCTATAAAATATATTTGTGTAGAATTAAATATAAGACAGATAGTTTCTTTATATTTGTGATATATCTCATTATGTCTAGTTATGACTCATATAATTTCTCTTTGCGTTTTATACACACTCAGTAATTATCTATGAGAATATCTTTATGAAAATTGATTTATGAGACAGATGATGGTGTCTACTTATGACATGTTTCTGTAAAAATGTGTAATTATGTTTCCTATTATTTCTCTTTGAATTTTATGCCAACTCAGTAATTATCTATAAGAATATTTGTGTTAAAAATAAATTATTAGACAGATAATGGTGTCTTTTTACTTATGATATGTCTCTGTAACAATGTTTACTTATGTCACATATTATTTCACTTTGTGGTTTTAAACCAATTCTTTATGATTATCTTTGTGAAAAATGAATGATATTAATGGTGTCTGTTTACTTAAGATATGTCTCTGTAACAATGTTTACTTATGTCACATATTATTTCCCTTTGTGGTTCTAAACCAATTCTTTATGATTATCTTTGTGAAAAATGAATGATATTAATGGTGTCTGTTTACTTAAGATATGTCTCTGTAACAATGTTTACTTATGTCACATATTTCACTTTGTGGTTTTAAACCAATTCTTTATGATTATCTTTGTGAAAAATGAATGATATTAATGGTGTCTGTTTACTTAAGATATGTCTCTGTAACAATGTCTACTTCTGCTATTACTTTTTTAATTTTATACCAACTCAGTAATTGTCCATAAGAATATCTTTGTCAAAAATTAATTAAGAGACAGATGATGGTGTCTACTTATGACATGTCTCTGTAAAAATTATAAAAATTTTATTTAGTGTAGTCAATAAATGTTTAATCATCTAGGTTAATTTTTTTTTACAAGTGCCTTTGAAAAAAGTATGTTTCTACACCAGATGCATTGTAGGGATAAATTGTAGCAGTTGTGAAAATTTATTGGGGGATAATTTTTTTTATTTAATGGCCAATGAGAGAAGTGCTCTTCAGGCCTTTGTGAAAACCTGGATGGAGCCAATGCAACCCTCCATTGTTCAATAAAATGGACTGCTATTAGCAGATGGGAACAGAAAGCAACTAAGCATTGAGGAGGAAGCACTAGTGTCCATGCTTCAAGGATGGAGGATTAGTTCAGCTGAAGGGGTCATAAATCAACATGGGGGAAAGAAAGGAGTGCCAACAAATTCAAGGCTGATTCAACCCGAAGACAGAAAATTCCTTTCTGCATCTTCCTAAGAAGAATTTAAACCAAATGAACATTGAAGCTTAACTTTCCAGTAAAGTAATACTGTTATGGTAATTTACCCATGCATGAATGGACTCTCCCAACTATAAATAGGAGCAGGTACTGCCTTTTGGAGAGGGAAGTTTCCAGCAGTCAGCTCTGACAATAGGACCGAACATGCTTGTTGTAACATTCTCGTTTGTATATGTTTGTATTACTGTTTTTGTTAACATATTTGTTTAACTCAATTTCTCTCTTTGTGTTTTCATTTCTGGTCCTAGCAAGGCCACAACAACTACATAAAGCCCTTGAGACAACAACATGAAATCCCTTCATGCTGAGACATTCCTATTCAGTATTCAGTTGAAGAACTTAGCTGGGTGTGTTTTCAATTTTCTGTCTCGTGCAAAATTTTAATTTGTCAGAGTTTTTTCCCTTTTTTTCCTTTTTTAAAGAGTGTAATCTTTCTTGTCTTTGAATCTGTGTCTTTTTCTAAAACTTTAACACTTTTTTTGCTTATATCTGATGGTAACTCCTTTTTTTTTTTGTAACGTCAGAAATTTTGTTATAATAGGTGCACAAGAAGAAATTTTTATGCAAATTTTGAATTGTACCATTTTTTTTTACCTGTACTTGTGTATTAAATGTTTTTCCCTTAAAATTTTGTGCAGTAGTTGGGTTTTGTTTTGCATTTGCACCTATTTGACTTCAAGGAAAAAAGAAGCATGTTTTCTCTTTTCACTGTCTTTTCCTATCTTTTAGAATTTAGGTTTAGCACAAGAATTTACATTTGGTGTGGGGGGTTAAAATTTTTATACACTGTCTACTCATGTCTCACATTATTTCTCATTGGTTTTTATACAAATTCAGTTTTTATAAGACTATCTTTATTAAGTATTCAAATTTATATATAACAAGTCTCTAACAGGGTTGTCTCTGTCATCCTGTTGGTGGGGTCTAAAATACACTGACTGTACCTTGAGAGAGGATTAAAGCCATACTTAAAAGGAGAAACATACAAAGTAAATGCTTATAGTATTTCAAACAAACTGAAGTAAAAAGACTGAAATTGATATTACATAACCCAGCAGGAGTTGATGATTTGTAAGATCAAAAACCCAACCAAAATTATCACTTCCCTGTGATTTGAATTACAAACTGGATTATTATTAATGATGATTCTGGTAGCTTAGCAGTTATTGTGTTCTCTTTTATATAATTGTAAAGGCTTGATTCTATCACTCATTCTCCAGCTATGGGTTATATAGCCGGATAGAAGGGATTTGGAAGCCAATCCTAGAGAAGAAATACTCTGAATTCAAAATCATGAAGAAAATAGAAGAAAACTACAAATAGACCTGCCATAGATGTTATGGCAATTCACAGGTCATCATCATCTTTTATGGGCCATATCCTTTTAGTGGATGCGTGATTATGGCGCTCACCAACTTCCTATCCTTAGTAAGGTGTGTCTTTTTGCTAATTTCTGTTCTGTCAACTATTTACCAAAGATCACTAGATATGTTACTTACCTCTTTCCTCTGTACCCCTTTATTTTAGTATGTCCTGTGAATGCCAAATTCTCCAAACCTTCTTTCCTCATTGTATACCCTAGATGCCAAAATGACACTTATACTTAGCATCAGGGTCATTTTTTTTCCATTTTCACTAAAACTTTATAGTTTCTTCCATGTTGATTTTATGGTATTCTCTGCCTACTTCTGTAGAACCACATTTCTGTTGTTTCAAATCTCTTCTTCATCTGTGCGGAAATTGTCCAGCATTCATTGCCATATTATGTAACTGTTTAACACTCTTTTATTTGTTTCTAATGAAATTTTCTTGTTTCTTAATATTTTGCTTAGTTTTTGGAAGGCATCTTTCACTATTCCAATATCCCTTCAGATTTCAGTGTTACATTTTCCATCCTCAATGAAAACATTTCTGAGATATTTAAATTTTTGTACTTACTTTATTTTCATAACTCCAACTCAAAGTTTGTCACTTGGGCTCTTCATTTTGCTGACAACCGTACATTCTCTCTTTTTATGATTGTTGTTTAAAGAAACAGAATCTGTGGAGAGCCATGATCATCTATATCCTTAAGAAACATGATAGGAAAAGACAAACAAATCTTCATTTTCTCTCAAATTTGAGTTAATTACTGGTATCTCTTTATTTACACGTAAAATGAGATCACTCACAGACAAATGAAATAACTTTATATATTACTTCCTATTTCTTTCATTGAAGACAGGAACAATAATGATCATATCTCATTTAGCCGATAATTAATAGTTATAATTTCAAGCTTTTATTGTCTTTGTCAAGACTCGATGAGAAAATGTTTTTCATTTCATTTATAAATCAATGAGTTGGCCATCTTTAATTTTTTATAATTTTCCTTGAAGACATCTCATAATTTGTAATAAAACTCATAAAGTTTCACTCCATAACTCTACCCGTTGCAAGTGACACTCAATAAATGTTTTAAAGAAGAAAGGGACAACATTTTTTTTCTTCTTCTATGGGCCATGCAACTTCAGGATGTTAGGGATCATGGCTCCCCACTATTTCCAGAAATTTGTAGTTCTTAATAAATTTTGTTTTTAAAAATGTGTAAAAAGTGCCTTGATTGCCAAATCATCCATTGTAAATTTGCATCCAGGTTCACTTGTCAATAAGAAGAACATCATATTATTCTACTTCTTCTTCTATATGCCATATCCCTTCAGGACGTTGGCAATCATGGTTCTCCACAATTTCCTGTCATTGGTAGTGATTAATAAATTTATCTTTTTTGTTATTTCTCCTAAATACTTTTTAACTTTCATATACTCAAGTATGTAAGTTATGCATTGTTTTCCTCTGTCCATCTTGCCTTCGAAGTGTCCTGTGTGTATCGAATTTTCCAAGTCTTCTTTCCTCATTATGTGCCTTAAAATTTTCCATCATCTCTTTTAGATGTTAAGTATACGTGTCCTTTTTGTTTCCATTTTCCCTAAAACTTTGTCGTTGGTTAAATGTTCAGTCCATGATATTCTCAGCATCCTTCTGTAGAAACATATCTTTATTGCTTCAAGTCTCATCTTCATTTGTGGTGTAAAGTTGCAAGAATTCACTATACAGTTGGAACTAACCTAGTGAGACAAACTTGGTCACCATCACGTGTCAAAATGCCCAATTCATAAACTGCCATGACAGCCAATATTATGCAACAGTTCAGGATTCTTTTTTTTTGTTTGGAATAAAATTTACTTTTTTCAAGCTTTTACTGTCTTTGTCAAGACTCAATATAAAAATGTTTTTAGTTGATTCGTAAATTGATGGGTTGGCCATTTTTCATTTTTTATAATTTTCCTTAAAGACATCTCATCATTTGTAATAAAACTCATAAGGTTTCAATTCATAACTCCACCATTGCAAATGACACTCAATAAATTTTATCAAGCAGAAAGAGAAGATGTTAGTTAAGATAATTGCACAAGTCGTATATTCATCTTCAAGGCTTGAGAAAAGCTCTCAGTGTGCTTCAAATAAAATTTGCTGATCATTTTTTTCATGCAACATTATGAAATTACATAACAAAAAACCTCATTACGTGTATTTCACTATGCACATTCCATAAAAAAACTTAACTTCATTAGGTGCATTTCATGAATGGACTTCCATTAAAAAACACCAGCATTAACTTAATTTTATCATCTGAATTTTATCAAAAGTATATGCTACAACTGCATTTCACAAAATGCGTTTCAAAAAATATTTACATTTTGTCCTTCTCACAGTTTGCATTTCTGAAAAATACCTGTATGACGTGCATCACATGATGTGCATTTGAAAAACACTACCAGCAAAAGGTGCTTCTAAAAATAAATATTGCATAAAACTCAATTTCTATTAGGTGCATTTTTAAACTACCTATATGCATCTCGTGCATTTTACAATCTGTAAAAATGACATCTATTTGGTGCACCTCATGATGTGCATTAAAAATCACTACCAGCATAAGATGCATTTAAAGACACATACTGCCTAAAATTTACTTGCATCAGGCACATTTTTCAGCCTGCATTTCTTAAACTACCTGTATGTTTTTTGTGCATTTCATAATCTGTAAAAATAGCATCCATCTGGTGCATCTCATGGTGTGCATTTAAAAGATACATATTGCATAAAATCACCTTGCATTAGGTGCATTTTTAACTTAGGTCCAATTTATGATCAGTGGGCTGTGATAAATTTTTAGCTACCCTTGAATACAGCAATTTTGGCTTGTGTAATAATGTGTCTTATTTTTTTTAAGACAATACCATGTTAGTATCAAGCTACTCTTATCTATGAATGATGGTTGACTTATATTTTTCAATGAAATTTCACGGAAGTAAGGAAATTGTTGAATTTCAACTAGGACAAATAATAGGATGACATCAGTGTGGCAAGTCAAGTAGAGAAATTGCTAAGTTTTTCCAGGTTAATCATAAAATGGTTAATAATAATGTCAAGAAATTTAATGAAGAAGGCCATTGTCATGTGGAAGAACATTCAGGAAGATCAAGCATCATGTCTGAGTGAATGAAAATGGCACAAAGATGGTGCCAACAGCATGAAAATGTTGCCATATGTGGTGAGAAGGACTCTGAAAGAGCGAGGCTATCAAGGAAGTGTTGCAAGAAAGAAGCCCTTGATTTCAGAGCTTAACTGGAGCATGCATATGGACTGGGTGAGAGAGTTTGAGAGCAAAGATTATGAAATTTGACAGTCTGTAATCTGGTCAGATAAAAGTATTCTATCAATAATCAAATTTGAGACAGGTTTATGTTTGGAGAAATCAGAATGAGACTTGGAACACTGAATAACTGCTGGTGACTGTAAAACATAGAGGGATTGGAGTAATGCTGTGGGGTGCTGTCTGGTTTGGAGGGAAATCTTGAGATGATTATTGTTGCCGAGTGTATGAATGATCCAAAATAGTCAAATATTAGAGAAAGGACTACTCCCACTATTTGAAACCAATCAGATTGACAAGAATGTCTACCTTTTTCAAGAAGATGGAGTACCATGTCATACAAGCAAAGTAGCAAAGGCCAGGAAGGAATTGCAAGGAATCAAGTCACTGGCATGGGTAGCCCAAAATCCTGACATGAATCTAATAAAGCACGTTTGGAAGCACCTTGACCAAAATCTTTGAGTGCCTGCAACAAAAATCAAGTCAGTGACAACTCTTAAAGAAACATTGCTAAAGGACTGGCAAAATACGAATCAAACAATTGTTCATAACTTGATCAAATTCATGAAAAATTGAATACAATTGCTGAAACTAGCAAATAGAAGACCTACTCCATACTTGTTTCAAATACTGTTTATTTATGTTGAGTTGGGATTACATAATTACATTTTGAAATTGAATGTAGTTTATTTCTCCAGGCGAAAAACTTTTCTTCAGCTACTGATGATCATTGCATAAATATTAACTCAAGTAGATACATTTAATATTTTTCATTCTGTAAAAATGACATCTATGTGGTGCATTTCTTGATGTGTACTTTATAGAAAATTATTTCACCTCCAAGAAAGGTGATAATACCACTAGAATCCAGAAAATTACAGGGAGTGAAAGTGAATGACAAGATTTTAGTGTTGAGAATTGAGGAAGGAACAAAAATAGGAACAAGATTCAAGAAAACAAAAGATGGCAATTTTTGTTGCATTTTAATTTTTTAATATTTTAGTTATCAGGGAAGCAAGAAATCAAAAGTGTAAGAAAAGAAACTGCTAGAGCAGAAGTAGCTGTTGCATCTAGCTAGTTCGACAATAAAATGGTATGACCTAGTATGACCTAGTTGCCAATCTAGTAGCACACTTAAATTCATAGTCAAAGCAGTAGCTCAGAAAGCTTATCAGAACAGTTGCCATGAAAATATTTGAAGAAAAGACAAAGGGAAGCCATGTCATGCTGGTGAGAAAGTGACTGACATCAAGATGCCTGATCTGGATTGAGTACATTACATATCGTCCTTTGAATTCTTGAAGAATCTTGAGATGTAAAGCTATATTTAGCTGTCCCCCGCGACGTGGGGTAGCATGTGGCACAAGGCCGAGTTTAATGTGGATCATCCGAGCCCGTAGGCCCGGCCAAAAATATAGCATTCGAACCCGCCTAGGCAAGTTCGAGAGCTGTCAATCTCCCCAAACGAAACCTTGCCCTTCGGCAAAGCTTCGTCCGGGTTCCTCCCTGCTAATCCAGAGAGTTAGACAGACGGCGGTTGCTGTAAGTTTAATACATCTTGAGATGTACAGCTGGGGCACCAATTCAGATATGGCAACAGTATTCAATGCATGGATGACTGGTCATTATATAAATGTGCATGAAAATTTTCTAGCACAATACAGTGAACCATCTTTCCTTGCAGTAGACATGACAATTGATTTGATATACTTACTCCATGTCATGTCAGTAGAAAATGTGAGGCCAGGAAGGCATAGAGTGTTGTTCTGGAGTTTAGCATCAACCATGCTTATGACTGACAGAAAAGGATATCTGTGATGATTATATACAGTGTATATCATAATGTGCATTTCATACAAATTACCAGTGTTAAGTTCATTTCAAAACATATAAACATATGTTATGAAGTGTGTTTCCCAATGTGTATTTAAAAAACTACATTAAAAGAGAATTTTGATAAATTACTTTAAGTACATTTTAAAATCTGCATTTCTTTAAATTACCTGTATGATGTACTTTCATGAAACAGATAATCAGATATATTTTACAATGCAAATTTTATAAAAAATACTTCAATTCACTGTCTATATTTCATAAAGTAATATTTCTATTAGGTACATTAAACAAATTGCATTTGATGAAAAAAATCACCCTCGTTTGGTTCATTTCATGGTCTATATTTCATCAAAAATATTGAGATTAGATATATCTTATAATCTCTATTTCATAAAACATTCACCAGTTTTATGTATATTTAAAAAGAATTGCTTGATTTTAGTACATTTCATGTGTATTGCATTAAAATTGTTTGCTTTTAGGTATATTTCCCAAACTGCAATTCATAAATATTACTTGCATTTTATACATTCCAGGATCTGTATTTCATAAAAATTTACCTACATCAGGTGTCTTTCATGATTTGCTTTTCATAAAAGATATTTGCATTTAGTACATTTTTATGATGTGAAATACAAATATTATAAAGCAGATAGAATTACAAAGACGAAAATCCTATGCCAAAAATGTAGGTAGAGTGAAAGTAATTTCTATCACAAACATATTATAACTACAGAAAGCGTAAGAAAATATTACTTCCTATTGTATGGAAGCAAGATCATCTCCTTCATTGTTATGCCCCTAATGAATCCCACTTTAAATGATGACACATAAACATGGCCTTGTGCCAAGCCTAGCTATACTCTGTAAATACCTGCTGATAACACGTGCATTTGAAAGTTACAAACAACTAAATTCCTATGAACTCATTAAATTTCCAATTACTAATATTAGTATTAAATTTGTAATTAAGCTTAAAGATTTTAAATAATAACTGGTACAAGAGTTTCTGAAATACTTTAATTAAAAAAATGAATTTAATCATCTTAGAATGGCATTACTCAGTTGGCCATTTTTGAAAGAACTTTGGACCAAGTTGTAAAATTAATTGAGGCAAGAATAAATGACTTGTTTATTGAATATAATGAGATGGTTCACTAAAAATTTAATAATAATAATATAAAGCCACTTCCAAGAATGACTTTGATAGACTCTACAAATATAAAGATCTGTTACTATAGGTCTTTGTATGTTTGGAGTGTATATCAAATTCTTTTAATAAATTATAGTCATTACCATAATATCCCAGAAGCTTTAGTAGCCTGTCTGATTTTAATATATATCTGTCCTTTTTATTTTCATTTTTCCTTGTTGCTTACATGCTTCATCCTTAGTGTTCTCAGTATCCATCTGTACAGCCTTATTTCTGTAGCCTTAACCCTTTGCCATTCCTGCACATCATATGCGATGCACAGGACATGCAATTTCCAAGTCCATGCATCATACCTGGTGCACATGATCCATGAGATTAAAAGAGTCCTAAAATTAAGGACGCTTCAGAAAAGAGTCTACTATTGAGAAGAATGTCCGAGGAAAAGCTTAATCTAATATTTGGTACATCATATATGACCACAGATTGCTTGCCTGTTTTCAGATTTATGACTACTGCAAAGAAATTCAGCTTATCTGGCACATAGAATCTGATGCAAATAGCATGCCCAATGCTGGACTCCTGGAGAGCAACACACTTTGCCCTCTTGGCCTCATGTTTTAACTGACTTGAAGTTTAGTGACTACATTGAATCAATAGCTGCATCTACTGCAAGAAAAGTCAGGTCACTGTGCCATGCCAGAAAATTTTTCTATCTTGCACATTTAAAATCTACCATTTGACTATGGATTGAATACTGTTGCCATATCTGGTCTGGTGCTCCTGCTGTTCATTTCAAGGTCCTTGACAAGGTCTAGAGGAAGGATCCTCAGTGTTATGGATCATGACTTGGCATCTTGACTTCAGTCACTTCCTCACCAACATGGCATGTCTTCCCTCTTTCTTTTCTACATATATTTTTGTGGCAACTGCTCTGACAAGCTTTCTTACCTGGTGTCCTGATTACATGAATTTAACTAGGGCTATTAGATTGACATCTAGGACCCAGACTTTTACTGTAGAATTAGTTAAATGTAAGCGCCACTTCTACTCCAACAGTTTCTTTTCTCACACTTCCCACATGTGGAACTCCCTTCCATTTACTTGCTTCCCATCTTCAAAAATTTAAAGGCAACTTCCATCGCCATCTTTCATATTCTTGAAGACCATTCATATCTTATCCTTTCCTCAATACTCTCTATATTGTTTTCTCTCACTTTCAATCTGTGTAACTCTCTGCATACTAGTGGCATTCCAATCTCTTGGTTGGGGTGAAATGAAGATATTTATATATATATATATATATATATATATATATATATATATGGTGGGGGGCTTCTTCTGTCTTGTAACATCTTCATATCTTTTACATTTCTGTTATTGGAATTTTAAATCTATTTAACAGCTGTAAAATACATTCAGCTCATTGAAGAATTTGGCTTGTATATGCTCATGTACAAAACACGCAAAATTACAATACTGCATAATCCTTAGATTTCTCAGTCTTTGATATGCCTGAAAGCATTAGAATACAAATATTTGAACAATGCTGACACACATCCAGACATGTGTTTTCTTGTACATAAACAAGGAAAGTTAATTAAAAATTTAAAATCATTATTTCTCAATGCAGTTCCTAACAAAGAGTAACAGACGATTGCCTCAATACACTTTAAATATATATATATATATATATATATATATGTGTGTGTGTGTGTGTGTGTGTGTGTGTATGTGTGTGTGTGTGTATATATATATATATATATATATATATACACACACACACTCATATATATATATATATATATATATATGTTTAGTTTTCTTCTATCTTCTGTTGCTTTTCATATGAACAACAAATTTTAAAATTATATTTTATTCACATATGCATTAAAAATACAATATATATATATATATATATATATATAGAGAGAGAGAGAGAGAGATAGATAGATACATACATACATATATATATATATATATATATATATATATATATATATATATGCATATATGTGTGTGTGTATATATATGTGTGTATGTGTGTATATATATCTATATACACACACACATATATATATATATATATATATATATATATATATATATATACACACACCCATATATATATATATATATATATATATATATATGTATGTTTGGTTTTGCTTCTATCTTCTGTTGTTTTTCATATGAACAAAAAAAAAAATTTCAAAATTATATTTTATTCACATATGCTTTAAAAAATACAAAACTAGCTGCTAGCTGCAACATCAGTGTTTTTGTGCATATGTTTATATGCATATATAGCATTTCTTTATATTTGTTTAATTATTCTTTTATTTTACATTTATTATTTTTTTAAATCGACCCCCATAAATAAAATGGACTGCTTCACTATCATTATAGTCTGGTAAATAGATAAAATTTTGAATATATCAAAATTCAAATTATGCCATAGTCAGTTATCAATCAGTACAGTGCATTGTTGATAAAACTCAGAATTGTGCTACATATATATATATATGAATATATATATATATATATACGGTTAAAACATATATATATATATATATATATATATATATATACTGAGAGAGAGATTTTGAGTGAAAAAGGTATAATGGTGTGCCCATTCAAGTTTGTTAAACTCACATCTACAAAGTTAAGAATCTATCCCCCCTACTCAGCTGGAATTTGAATTTGATACTGCAATCCCTCATTCCTAGCCATATATATATATATATATATATATATATATATATATATATATATATATATATATATATATATATATATATCGTGGCTGTCCTCTCGGTTTTGAGCGTGACCAACTCCTTTATTTCATGTCCTCCCTCCCTCACTCCCCTCAAATTCTATGTATTCGCAGGTGACTCTTCAGGCCAGTCAAACTGCACTAAATTTTGCCACAGAATTGACATACCCGATCAGTTTTGTTTACAGTGACATTATTCGGGTGCACACTAGGTTTTGCAGATTTACGCAAATGGCTTTTGAAGCTGGCAAAAGATAGGAAAAATTTTCCACATATGTCACAATTAACATGGTGAATTTGTGGACCCAGTGCTTGACCCTGTTTGCCTTTATGAATCAGGCATTTGTAGGCACTGTACTGCATACGGCTATTCTCAAAGGACTCAATGCTGTCGTGAATTAGTTACCGCCACTTACTTCTATCCAGAGCCATTTTTTCCCATTGGTCTACAAATAGTCCAGATTGTTTAAGATAAGATTTTATTGTGTCCTTAAATCTCTTCTTCGGCTTTGATGCATTTCTCTTTCCTTCCCACATTTCATCATAGAACAGCCATTTTGGTAGATGACTGTCATCCATACGTGCAATGTGACCGACTAATTGGAGACAATTATATATATATATAAATGCAAAAAGAATATACATATAATTCTATATATACAACGTGTGAAAGCACATGTGATAGTCTACTCTCATCACCCTCCAACCAGGGGAGGTAACATAGTTTCTTTGTAAGGTGGTACTGCTACCCCTGGCGCCACCAGCAGCTTTTGCCACCGGAGAGGGTATTGTTTTTGTATACATTTCTTACAATTACTTTTTACAACTGCAACTGATATTTTCAACATTGTGTTAAAATACACAACATGCTCATTATTCATGATGTTGAATGGAAGGTAAACTGATGTGTTTTCTTTTGTATTGTGAGCATGGTTTTATTTAACTTTATTTATTTTGGATCTTGACCAGATGCAACTCTATTCTTATTGAAATGTGGTCTGGAGACAATGTGAAGGCCACTGATACCCACCTTGAAAAGGAAGGAAATGATTGACCATCCAAGGAAATATTTATAAAGGCAAATATATATATCTCAGCCAACACATTTCATCCAAAATGTGTCAGCTAAAGATAAAGTGTTGTCTTTATTTATAATTCGCAAATACGATTTTAAGTAGGCATGCAAGGGGGTTGTCAGTGATGTTTTGATTTGGTTCAACCAGGGAGTTTTGGGTCTTTCAAAATCATACTCCCCATCACCAAATCGACCCAATCAGGGGAGATCAACCCCTGATTCCCCCTTCCAACTAAACGCTAACAGCCACTCTGGCCTTTTTAAAGAATAAGAGGAAGAAAGACCACATATTCTGCACATCCGATTGGATGTTTGTAACAACCAATCCAGTGCGCGAAATATATTTTAAATGGCCCGCGGTGGGGACTGGCTTCTTTTTTTATTTCGGTGGATTGTGGTCTAGTCTCTATATAGTCTCTTTATAGATATAATTTTAGTTATATTTGAATTTTTGCACACACACACACACACACACACACACACATATATATATATATATTTAGGCAGTGATGGAAAGAAAAAGAAAAATACTCTAAAGCAATTCAGCTAGATATAAAAAAAAATCTATAAAAAATTATAAAAATTTCCAAAATCCCTAGAGTGTGTAGTCATGCCAACCAACATAACAAATTTAGAGTTTGTCTAAAGAGTGTGAGTTCAATTCCTGGTTAAGGCAGTGGAGAACTTTCAGAGGGAAATTAACAGGAGATAACTGATAACTGACATCCATCAAACATGGCACGTGGAACTAGAACAGTCTACCCCGGTGAGCGAAATAAAGAGTTCAGTTCGACATTCCAACCACCTGAAGAAGGCCGGAGCGTACAATGGCCGAAACGTTGTGATAAATATGGCGACAAAGATGAGGACAATAGTCCGAATAATGTAAATAATAACAAATTTAGTCTGATGAAGTCCTGAAGGATAAAACACATCACAAGTAAATTTTTTCCTCTTTGTCATACATTTTCCCATACATCCATATATATACAGAGATAGATAGATAAATGTTCCTATTATTAATATTTGATCCCTCAACCATATTCAGTAGTAAATTTGAAATTGTTGAACTCACCAGTGTACACTATTTGCAGGTTCAATTAAAAAAAAGTTGATTTAAAATGTATATATATATATATATGAATAAAGACAAAAAGAAAACTTTCCTCTGTTGACATGTTTTGGTCTCTAATGGACTTTGTCAAGGCAAATGTGAGGATTTTATTTTGCTTTAAGTGTTTATAAACAGAAGTGAAAGAAATGAAAAGTTTTCCTTTTATCTTTATTGATAGTGTCTTTTTACAGATATCATTTTAGTTATATCTGAATTTTTACATATGCTCACACACACACACACACACATATATATATATATATATATATATATATATAGATAGATAGATAGATAGATAGATAGATAATATTAGTGATCAATATATATATATTTCCAAGAGGATAGAATCCAGGTAGAGCTCAATGTCTAAGACAGAACAAGAATATAATAAAAAAGGCTGAAACGTTAATATTTCATATTTAGTATTTATTACATTGGAATTGTAATCACAATGGGTATAAAAACAATTTTGCTTTTTTAAACCCAGAGATATATTTTCTGTTCTCTTTATAAATTTGTAGGTCTGATGAATTGGATCCTGATTATGATTCCAATGTAATAAAATTAACCATGGAATATTAGTGTTTGAGCCTTTTATACTATATATATATTACTGTATATTAGACCAACAACCTTTCTTATAAACAACTTTCGTTAAATGTGACAGACAAGGAATATTTTATAAATTTTTATTTATTTTTTCTATTGTTCTCATATTTTTTCATTTGGTGGGAATGAGTACAAAATTTGTCCATATTGTTCATTGTCCCAAGCACTTTCAGCTCCTCTCTTAGGTTATTTTCAAGGTGGGTTTGCTTTTGTGTTGTTCGTTTCTTTTCATGTTTTGACTTTTTACGATGTTCTTACAATTTTCCATTGTGTGAGATGTATTATTTGTGTGGTTTTGAATACTAGTAAGAGCATTTATTCTGAGCCTTCACATGTTGAGCACACAGGTGGAATTTGAGTGTGCATCTTTCTGCTTTTAAAAACACACATATATATGTGTTTTGTTGTTATCAGTGTGAAAATTGAGTTATTTCTTTTTATGCATATTAAATATTTTAAACAAACTACAAAATATTGTCTGTTGTGAAAGATATTTTATTCAAGATTGGTTGTTTCTATTGTATAATGTTCACCTCTTGAATTTTCAGCTGTAATTACACAAAAGAAACAATATACACTAAAAATATTTTTCCAAGTATCAAATATATGATGTCAGTTATATGATATGCATACTTTTGAATACATTTTTGCACAGTTCTTGATAATGACTGAGATAGTCGAAAGTACTTGAACAAAAACAGAACAAAACATGAAAATTTAGACAATTAATCCATATTTTGGATAATCTGTAATAATAATAGTAATAATCCATAATGGATATCTTGTTTGAAAGTTGGAAAATTATGATAAAAATTGGGAATAGTTTCCACAAAGCAGCAGTTTGTGGGATGAAGCTACTTGAGAGGAAGTTACATCACACCAATGGAATATGAAGGAAATAAGGGTAGTTTACTACAACATGTGTCGTAAACGGGCTCATAGACATGAGGGTTAGAACTGGTGGAACTAAGGAATGTAGTTTATCTGAACACTTTTCGTGGAAATAGCGATAGAACAGGGAGAGGCTTGCAACATTTCATCTGTGTGAAATGGGTGGAAAGTAATTCATCACCCACAAGGCTTTTGGACAATTTTGGACTTTATAAAGACCGGAAATTGAAGATTAGGCCTGCTCCTGCCTATATATGTATAGCAGTATTACACCATTTTCAGCCTGATCTGGCTCTAAAGAAGAATCAGGTACTTACTCGAACAGTACAGAGAACTAACCATTTTACCACTATCTTTACTAATGAATTGTATGTACAAGGTTCATTTGAGGTGGTGTGTTTTTCTGAGACAAAATTGTTGTGTTCATCTGAAAATTAAATTTTCTTTAATTGTGAAGTGAAAAATTTTATGAAAGGTTGGTTTCAATTTTTTAATATAGAGAGCTTCAAGAATTTTTAGTTTACGTTAATTATTTTCATGAAAATACGAAGGGAATAAGGGTAGAATTTTACTAAATTGTCAATGTGGACTGGCACACTTTTGTAAATGTTGGGAGATGTTAAATGCATCATTCATATGAAAGCACAACCTTCTAGACAACATAGTTGTGGTGTGACCAATATATATACTATTTTTCTGTTGGAAATACAATTTCATAAAGGACATTTAAATTCATATATAATGCCGGTTTTCTGCAACAACCAGTCCTTAATAGAATTAATTATGAATACTGCACAAATGTTTTAAAATGTTTACAGTAGATAGTTTAAAATATCTAAGTTTCAACTAATAGATTTAAATAGCTTTTTTTTTTTAAATAATAGACATCTCAATAACTTAGTTACCTCACTCGAGATTACATGTATATGTTTATCAAAAAGAATTAAAAATGTATATTTTCACTTCACAATTTACATTTTCAAAGAAAAAATTGAACACAAACAAAAAAAAATCTGATGATGACTGTACATAAAAGAATTTCGTAATTTTCTTTTTCTAAGAAACTTGACTGTAAAATTAAAATAAGTGAATTTTGCAAATTATTTTTTCAGATAAATACAGCAATTTTGCAATTTAGTATTCCGAATTTTGACTCCAAAATTTTGAAGTTTAAATTTGGTCTTGGAAAAAAAATGCTTTTAATTTATTTGCAAAAATAAAATTGGAGTCCAAAATTTCTGAAACTTATTTAAAAAATAAAAAGTCCCTTGAAGATGAAATAGAACTAATGCTTTAATTTATTTGCAAAAAATAAAATTGGACATTGAAGATGCTAATGATTTATTTTGCAAAAAAAAAAAGTCCAAAACTTGAAGGAATAAAATTTGCAAAAATAAAATCCAAAACTGCTTGAAGATGAAATAGAATTTTAATTTATTTGCAAAAAAAATTTCAAAATTCTTGAAGATGAAATAGAACTAATTTTAATTTCCTTTCCAAAAATGAAGAAGGATACTAAATTTGCAAAAAATAAAATTGAGTTGAAGACTGAGAACTAATTTTTAATTTATCTCAAAATAAAAATTGGAGTCCAAAATTCGCTTGAAAGAAATAGAACTAATCTTATTTGCAAAAATAAAAGTCCAAAATAAGATGAAAACAATAATTTTTAAAAATTATTTTTTAATGAACACGAAAATAACCATATTTTAAATCAATTAATATATATATATATATATATATATATACACCGATTTTATATATATATATATATATATATATATATATATATATGTGTGTGTGTGTGTGTGTGTATTTATTAATGAGAAGAAACTCTATCTAAATTTGTTGCTAGTTAAAGTTTGGTTACAAGTCCTTTGAATTCTTGTGTATGTGTGTATATGTGAGTTTGTGTGTGTATGTATGTATTTATTAATAAAAACAGGTTCTGTCTACATTAAAGGCAATGAAGGGGAAAAAAGAATTTTCTTGAATTTTAAAAACCTAACAAATTTCACTTTTGAAAATGGCCAGTAATGTTTTGATGTACACAAATATATACCAATGGACACTAACATTAACCCTAAACCCAAACCTCCATTACCTTGGGAAAAAGAAAGAAAATCATTAAAGTTTATCAAAACCAACCTTATCTTTGGTATTTAATAAAACCTACTTAAACAAAAAACTGCATCCATGTCCCTGCAGGCACTGTGTTACCAATGTCAAACAGACACTGTCTAATCAAAATAATGATTTAGACATTAAACAAAATAAATTACTTGAAGCACAATGCATTCAGTCTACAAAGGATGAGCAAAGACTACAGAATGGATCAGCTAATGATGAAAATGAACAACATCACCAGTCGTGTGTTTTGTATTAGACAGACTCACAGTAAAGAAAAAAAATATATCTTTTATAACTGAACGTAAGTAACTGTCTATTTTATTATATGGGAAAAGAGAATAAAAGTTTACTAACATAGGACTTTTAGTCACTAATAACATTGTGGACAAAGTTTTTGACAGTAAATCATCAGGCGGAATAGCTTGGCTAGTAATTAGATTATGCAAAAGATACACTCGGAAAGTTATCCAAGTCTATGAACTGACTTCACAAAGTTCAACTGAGTAAATTGAATATTCAAATTGAGAGAGAAAGAGAGGAAACCAATTACTCCATTTCGATGGGTGACTTCAATGCAAAAGTTGGGAATAGAAAAGATGGAAAATCTTGTGTAGTGAAATTCTGGAAGAGGAAAAAGAAATTGAGTGAAACAGAATGCAAGTTAAATTCTCAGACAGTAACAAAATGACAATTATGAAAACAATTTGTCAATTGTGAAGCGGCTGTAAATGAAGGAAAAAACATGAACTTTACTTTATAATTGCCAACAAAGTCATTATTTCAATATCAGCACAAACAATGGCAGATGTCACAAAACTAAAAAAAACCATCTAGAAACACAAGACTGTCTGCCTGAAATTAAATTGTTGCATTCTGTATAACTGTGAATCTTGGACATTAACAGCAGAATTACAGTGAAGAATTCAAGCATTAGAAATGGTATGCTACAGAACCATCCTCAGTATCTCTTATGTAGACTGCATCATAAATGATACAATGTGAGACGCCTCCAAACAAGAAACAAGACCATTGGAAGGAATCATAACCATCAACTAGAAGAAGAATTTGAATGGGAAAGGCAAATCAAAATGGCCAACAATCTTTTTGCTGCTATCTTACAAGGTACCAGCTTTGGTAAAAGAAGAAGAGACAGAGGAGAAAATGGTCTGGTGACTGTGAGACCATTCACAGAGACTCAAACATTGGCATGTAGTACAGACATATCGAAGGAGTTGCTCAGCTGAACAGCCATGCAGTTACCCTACGACAACATTCAGTCAGTGGACTGATGATGATGATAATGATGATGATGATGATGATGATGATGATGAATTCAGATAATACTAAATACCATAGACTTATTTCAAGAGCATGACATATGGTACCAATGTTTTTTGAATTTAAGTGCAGTGCGAGACAAGCATCAAGATCCCATCAATTTACAGTTGAGCTAGTGAGATGTAGCTGTAAATTCTATGCTAACAGTTTCTCGCACTTCTCATTTGTGGAACTCCCTTCTGGCTCCATGCTTTCCAGCCAACTTTAATCTGCAAAAATTTAAATGCAATGTCAATTGCTATCTACCGTCCAGCTGATTACTCTCTTCTCTTTCTTCTCATCATTAATGTTTCCGTTCCTAATTCTTCCACTCTCAGTAACCCCTTGTGTTTTAGTTGCATTACTGCCTTTCTTGGGGTTATTCCAATTAAACAAAAATAAAAGAGCATCACAAACAATGGCAGATGTCATAAAACTAAAAACTATCTGGAAAGACAGGAACGACTGTCTGAAAATTCAAAGTTTAAACACTTTTGGAGCTGGGCTTACTCGGTCATTTTGTATACCTGTGAATCTTGGATATTAACAGTAGAATTACATTGAGGAATGTAAGCTTTAGAAATGGGATGCTATAGAACCATCCCAGGAAACTTTTATGTAGACCGCATCATAAATGACAGAGTATGAGCCACCATTAGACAAGAAAATGGTTCGTTGAAAGGCACCATAACAATTGTCAAGAAGAGAAAATTGAAATGGCATGGTTTTGTGATGTCAACAAATGCTCATTGCCAATTATGTAATGTCAATGAATACTCGTCATTTCATAATGCTTGTTGTACTAGAGACTTTGTAAGTGTAGATACAACAATATTAACACTGTTGAACAATACTGGTGTCAGACACTTTCAAATATCACTTGCACTAATAATACTTGCTGAATAATACTCACTTGAAATGTAACCCCGAAATAGTGATCAGAATAGTAATCTGTATGGTGATCGGTATAAAGAAAGAGTATAGAGAATACCAATCTGTATAGTAATAGACGATAGAGTAGAGTACCTCCTATTTATGCATTTCCTTTATGGTCATGTGATCTATTTAATTCAATAATGGAATCGCCTGTGTTTGCTCACTGGCGATCTATGTTCAAACTACAGTGTTGGCAACTTTTATACAATATATGGACATGTCACTATCATTCTACAAGATACCATTTTAGGCTAAAGAAGCAGAGGCAGGTAAAAAATGAGATATGATTGCTGAAAGATTGGTCATAGAAACTTAGACATAGGTATGCAATGAAGAGGAGGCACTGTGGAGTAATGGATAGTGGCTTGGATTGAGCCGAGTTTGAATTCCATTCAGATGCATTACATTCACTTACATGCTAATACTCTTGGGAAAGGTATGTATTTTCTCTCCCCCCACCCTAAATTGAAGGACAGACTGGGTTCTATTGCTTTGGGTGGTAACTGGTCTAGAAGGAAAACTCTGAATTCAAAACCAGCCTGAAAAGGGTTGGGTGCCATCAGGCTATCTTGCCCAACAAACACCACTTCTGCTGAAGTACATGTGGTGCCCAAATGACCTTGCAGGTCACAGAATAAAAAAAATGCAGTAAAGATGTATGGAAAAAACTTATTTGGTGTTCTACTGCATAGTGATGCTATGATCACACTCATTCATGGGACTGATGATCATCATGATCATGATTAGAATTAAGATAAACAAAGTTAATCTCAAAAGGAAAGACATCTTTATAAAATCAGAGAGAACCTTGCCAAATTCCAGGAAGAAATTAAGATTCCAAACTCTGTGGAATGATTGAAATAATATAGAAGACATGAATAGCAAATTGATGACTGCAATTAAGGAAGCAGCAGAGACAACACAGGAAACAAAAAAAAATAGCAATAACAAAGGGAGATAACTCAAAGTCAACCACAGAACTGATGAAAATATATATACATTAAGTATGATGTTAAAATTTATGGAAAAGACACCAAGACTATAAACACAAACACTGTAAACATTGTAAACACAATGCAAAATATGAAAAATGCAATACAGAGCAAACAACTCACCTGCCAATAGTGGTTCATACAAAAAACTAAAACTTGGAGTGATCATATAAATTTTATTATCTTTTCATAATATATATATATATATATATATTAATGCTCTGTAAATTTACATTGAGCACTATTTTGTAAAAATAAAAATATCTATATGAACACCAGATTATATATCTTACTGTTCTTTTTCTTTTTATATATATATATATATATATATATATATATATATATTCAGACAGGATATCTTCATTCAAGCATGTTTGGTTGAATAAATCTAGACATAGTATGTATGTTTATTTTATTTTAATCCTCACAAATTAATCAAATATGTTGTATTTAAACTATTATTCTGAAAATAGAGATTTTTTTTTCCTTTTTTGTGCTTATTAAATAAAAGATTAAAATAGATGAACATAGATTGACATAGATTAACAACAAATACTTGTATTAAAAGACAGAAAGATGGAAGTAAAAAATGTATAGATAATTTCAATGTTTCCAAAAGAAAAATATCGACAGTCACTTCAGAAGATCTTACTGATGTTTCTGAGGTAACAAAAAATGAACTAATATCAACAAATCAAAATATGGAATGTAAAGAACACATGGGAAAGATGGCATAGTAACAGATGTTTGAAATAGGCACAAGAAGAATTAGTACATACAGAAAAATACCAGAAAAACTTAGTCTAGGAATAGTAATTTTACATTCTAAAATATTAGATAATGAAGACATTGGCAACTATCATAAGATATATAAAATACCCTAAAATAAAAGCTAACAAACACCCAAAGTGAAAATTATCCATGTGAGCATGCAGGGTTTTATGAGTGTTTATTCAAAAGTAGACCATTTATAAAAAAAAAAAAACAACTGATAAAAAGTTAAAAAAACAACATAACAGATCATATTAGTTGGGTTTTTGACTATGAAAAGGCATTTGATTCAGCAGAACACTTGACACTCTATCTCACTATATAAGCAGTTAATTAACAAAATTATATAAAACCTGTTGAGAACATATATGATACTTGTACTGCAATAATTCTATTGTTTAAAGACATGTAAAACTAGGATTGAAGAATGAAGTGAGACAAGTAGATATCTATTTGCCTAAATTATTACAACATATCTTCAAATTATCTTTGAATGAACAAACCTAGAAAGGATAGGAATTTGTATAAACATGGATTATTTGAACCACTTACAATTGATGTGCAACAGTTTACTAATTGCAGAATCTTCAGAAAAATGTAAGAAATCACAAGGGAGGCTTGAAAATAACCAGAAATAAAACAAAATTAATGTTTTGAAAAGATCATAAAACAAGAAGATGAAGAACTGGAAGGTGTCCAATAATACATCTACTTAGGAATGGGGTATAAAAAAAAACTAATAACAATTAAATAAAATATTCATAGCTAACATTTGTGAAGCATCTGATAAAATCAGATGTATAATGACTAATTTATTTAAAACATAATCTATATAATGAATTTGCAGCTATGATGTACAGATGAAAACCACATAAAAAAATCAATGAATAAGTAACACAAGGTATTAAGAAGTAGAAAGAGGTCAACATGGATCAGAGAATATACCAAGAGGTATAAAAAAATGACTAAAATGGAGATGGGTAGGACATGTAGCAAAAAGAAAGGATAACAGATGGAGCAAAAGGCCTAGTGCCTAGTGAGTAACAAATAAAAAAGTAAAAGAGCAATTAGAACAACATCATGAAGAGACAATACAGAGGTGTTGATGGGCAAGATATGGTAGAGGATAGCACTTACAATTGTCATGGGAGGAGTTGGAAAAGGATGTTGTCAAGTACTAACAGACACACACATATGCACATACATATGTACACACAATCACACCTTTTCTTCCCCCTCTTTTCTTTCCCTCTTTTTCTGCTTTCACCTTTCTACTTGTCTTCTTCCTCCATTCTTTCCACTTTTCACTTATTTTCCTTTCCTTCCTTCCTTCCTTCCTTCCTTCCTGTTTTTTTTTTTTATTTTCCTTCTCCCTTTCCAATACCCTTCTTACCCCTCCATTCTTCCTTCTCCTTTCTCACCTTCTTCTCCTCTTACCTTCCTCCATAGATTATCATATTCTTCCCACCCTCTTCCTATCTTCCATGACTACTTCCTTCCTTCCTGTCTATTCATTTCCCACCTTCCCTTCCAATCACCTTCCTTCCACTCTTTCTCCCTCCATCTTTCTTTCCTTCTTCCTTTCCTCCAAAATTCCTCCTTAACTTCTCCCTCCATTTTTTATGGTTGAGAATAACAATCATAGGTATCATCAAAGAGTTGGGAAAGAACTTTATCATGTGCTGACAATCCATCCCCTGTATTTAGGCAGCAAGAATTCATTTAAAGAATATATATTAAATTCAACCTATAAGGTTTATGTGTTTAATAATAATTTATTTTTAAACCTTTAACGCATACAACAAAAATCTTTACAAATAATTCAAAACTTCAAAAATCTTCCTGAATGTAAAAGCAATGTTTATGAACTCATTTTCCTTTGGGAGACGAAATTTAAGAGAAAATGAAAAGAAAAAGGATACTTATGCTTAATATCAGCATAGGGTGCCTAATGAGGAAAGAGGGTTTGGAAAATTTGATACTCACAGAACAGATTGAAGACAAGAGGAACAGAGGAAAACAATTCATAACCTACCTATAGAGTTTGAGTATATGGATAGCGGAACAAGGTTTAGAAGAGATAAGAATAAAACAACATTTATTAAAGGCTACAATAGACAGGAAAGTGTGGAGAGACATAATCATAGAAGAAGAAGATTGAGTAAATGGATGGTGGAACAAGGTTTTGGCAAAATAACAAAAAGACAAAATTTATTAAAAACTATAACAGACAGGAAATTGTGGAGAGCCATAATAATGAAAAAAATGAGCTTGAGTATATGGATGGCAGAACAAGGTTTATGAGAGATGACAAAAAGACAAAATCTATTAAATTTTACAAAGGAGAGAACATTCTAGAGAACCATGATTGCTATCAACTTGAAAGGACATTGCACATAGAAGTGGAAGAATCTCTAACTCTAAAAGATAGAGAGAGATCAACTTGGATCAGAGAACATGAAGTTCATGCAGGTTAGAGAATAAAAAAGGGTCAACATGACATGGAGAACAATGGACTCAGTATCAATTAGAGAACATAAAAGGGTTAATGTGGTTTAGAGCACAAGTAAAAATCAGTATGAGTCAGAGGGCAAGAAAAAGTCAACTGGATATATAGAACAAGAAAAGGTCAATGTCAATCAGAGCACAAACAGAACTCAACATAGATCACAGGAAAAGAAGTCAACATGGATCAGAGAGCAAGAAGTCAACATGGATCAGAGAGCAAGAAGTCAACAGGGATCAGAGAACAAAAAGTCATCAACAAGGATTCAAACACAAGAAGTCAACAGGGGGTCACTGAACAAGAAGTGAGCATGGATCAGAGCACAGGTAGAATTCAACAGGGATCCCAGTACAGAGGAAGTCTACATGGATTAGTGAACAAGAAATCAACATGGATCATGGGACAAAAAGACAGCAGCATGGATCTGAACACAAAGTCAACAGAGATCACAGAACAAGAAGGGGTCAACATGGATAAGAGAGCAAGAAGTCAACAGGGACTGCAGAACAAAAAGAAGTCAACATGGATCAGAACACAAGAGGTCAACAAGGATCACAGAAGAAGAAGAGGTCAACATGGATCAATGCACAAGTAGAATTCAACCGATATCACAGAATAAGAAGAGGTGAACCTGGGCCACAGAACAAGAAGTCATCAAATCTCACAGAACAAGAAGTCAGCAGGGATCACAGAAAAAAGATGTCAACATGGTTCAGGGTACATGAAGAAGTCAAAAGAGATCAAAACACAAGAAGTCACAGAACAAGAAGAAGTCAACAGAGATCACATAATAAGAGGAGATCAATGTGGATCAAAGCATAAGAAGAGATCAATATGGACAAATAGAACATCAGATCACAGAACAAAAAGTGGTCAACATGACTCAGAGAACAAAAAAGGATCAAAATGGCTTCATCTATGAATATTAATGCGCACACTGCACACAGTACCCACAAGACTCTAAGAGTTTTGAATTCTGAGATTTTGTTCTAGGCAGTCAGCCACCAAAAGCAAGTGAGCCCAATCTGCCCTACTATTTAACCCAGAGTAAGAGGAAGTTATACTGCAGTCTTTTTCAAGGGACTTAATACGATGTAAATAAAACAGACTGCAAGAAGTTGAACACTGACAACAATTTTTCACTCCACACTGAAAATCATTATCCTACCTGCATATCCACCATATAAATAAATAATGCAGACAAAAATCAGTGTTTGTAATACAAAGATAAAAATCAATATGAATATTATAAACATATAAATCAATATAAATGAGGCAGAGATAAAAATAGATGCCAATGAAATTACATTTGCACACAAATACAGTTTTATATGCACAGGCCTCTAATACAGAATGAATAATGTTTGAAAAATGTAAAGATGAAAAATGCAATTGTTGTAGACAAAATAGTACAAAATCAAGAACACAAAATATGTACGAAAGTTCTTCATAATAAAAATGAAGTGAATGGACAATCAACAGAGAAATAAAAAAGAGAAAAGCTCTCAGTGAGAAAACAAAAGGAGGGTGAAAAATAATGAATTAAAGAGAGGGGAAAATAAGTGAAGAAAAGTAAAAGAATAAGAAATTAATGAGAAAGAGAGAAAACAAAAAGAGGGTGAAAAATAATGAATTAAAGAGAGGGGAAAATAAGAGAAGAAAACGTAAAAGAATAAGAAATCAATATAAAAGAGAGAAAACAAAAAGAGGGTGAAAAATAATGAATTAAAGAGAGGGGAAAATAAGAGATGGAAAAGTAAAAAAAATTAAGAAATCATTATGAAAGAGAGAAAACAGAAAAAGGGTGATAAATAATACATTAAAGAGAGGGGGAAAATATGAGAAGGAAAAGTAAAGGAATAAGAAGTCAATACAAAAAAGAGAAAATGGAAAAACGGGTGACAATAATGAGTTAAAAAGAGGGGAAAATAAGAGAAGGAAAAGTAAAAGAATATGAACAGAAAGAAAAGAAAATGTTCAAACGGATATGAACGATAGAAAATAATGAAAAAACGTCACCAAATCCAATTTAAGTACAATTTAAGTACAGACAAATCTCTCATCTACAGACCATGGGCTTCAGATGCAATGGACAAAATCTGCAGGCAAAATACAAAAAGCCTGCAATCTCCCAAATCATCAGCAATGTATTTCTAAATTTGTGGGCTTAGCGGAACGAATCATATTAATTCACAAAGTGACCACTTGGTGGTGGTGGCCAGCCTTTCAATTGTAAACAAAGATGGGTGTACAGTATATAAAGTATAATACATTAGCATGTGCATAAGTAACTGTAAGAAAGCTATTATTTTTGTTATTTTGATTAATATATCTATATTATATATTTATTTATGACATATATACACGTGTATAGTATTTAGATTATGACTATAACTACTGTATAATAATTACTATAGTAGTTTTATAACTCAAAAATAATCCCTTCCCATCTATAGACAATCAGCTTTGACGGACCACCCATCTTCTTATTAGTCTGTTGATGGGATTTTGTCAGTACAACCAATTTTCTGACCCCATTAGTTTGAGATCCATGTTTTATTATCCAAATTATTAAGAATTTTGTTGGATTATCCATATTATGAAGAATGCTATTGGATTATTCATAGAATTAAAAACTTTGTGGGATTATCCATATTATAATGAACTATGTTGGTTTACCCACATTTCAAAGAAACTTTTTGTATCACCCGCATTACAAAGATCCTTGTTGGATTATCAATATTATGAATGACAATATTTGATTATCCATATTATGAAGAAACATGTTGGATTACCCATACTATAAAAACATATTGTATTATTCATATTATAGAGATCCATTTTGGATTAACAATATTATGAAAAAAATATTGTATTATCAATATTATGAATAACATTTTTGGACTATCCATGCAATGAAAGATAATTTTTTTTATAATCATTTTCACCCTGAACAAGGCCTGGGGGCCACTCAATGTAGAGGGTTACAGAGTAAGATTTATTGCCAGTATTCCTTAGTGGGACTGGAAGTTCTTACAATTATCATCATAATCATCATTATTGATGTTGTTATAAGAAAAATTAAATAAACAATTTCAATAAAAATTTAATTGTGAAAGAGGATTTGGTAGTCGATGGATACTCTAGTCTTATAAAACTGCCTCTTGTGTTTTGCATTTTACCTTTTTTGAAGCTTGATTTTGCAAGTGGGCTTGTCTGATAGATTTTACACCAAAATATTACTGTTAGCTGGTTCTGTTTTCAAATGTTGGTGGTTGAATCCACACGAGATAATGATAAATTTGAAAGAGTTTTTCTATCTCTTCAGTGAAGCCCTTCTCCATCAACCATTCATTTACAGAAGCATATGAAGCAAGCGACTTGATCTTTCCCTTGCTTCTCTTGCCTTTAACAAGTCCTATGAGTTTCAAATTCTCCACACATTCTTTCCTTCCATATCCCAGAAAATTCAACTGTTAGTCTCTGAATATTCTGAATAAAGTGTTATTTTCATTTACATTTTCTTTAAAACTTCCTCATTGCTCACATGTTCAGATAAAGTTATTCTTGAAATCTTTCAGTAGAACTGCCTCTCTGTTGCTTTTGAGTCTCATTTTCATCTGTGAATAAATTGGTCAGCATTCACTGCCATATTGGAAGACTGATATTGTATAGCAGTTAGCATTTTTTATGGATAATGAAATGATAAAAGCAAAATGGAGGAGGAGTAGATGAAAATGGTAGATGAGGAAAAACAGTTATGAAGAATAAAAATTGGTAGAGGAGGGAGAGAACAAAATGGTAGAAGAGGACAACGGAATAGTGGATGAGAGAGAGTAAATTTGTAGTGAAGGAGAAGAAAATGGTGGAGGAAGAGAACTAAATGGTAGGAGAGGTAGAAAAATGGTGGAGGAGGAGAAGAAAATGGTGCAGGAGAGAAGAAAATAGTGGAGGAGCAGAGAAAATGGTGGAGGAAGAGAACTAAATGGCGGAAGAGGAGAAGAAAATAGTGGAGGAGGGAGAGCAAAATTGTAGTGGAGGAGAACAAAATGGTGGAGGAAGAGAACTAAATGGTGGAAGAGGAGAAGAAAATGGTAGAGGAGGGAGAGCAAAATTCTATTGGAGGAGAACAAAATGGTGGAGGAAGAGAACTAAATGGTGGAAGAGGAGAAGAAAATGGTGGAGGAGGGAGAGCAAAATCGTAATGGAGGAGAACAAAATGGTGGAGGAATAGAAATAAATGGTAGAAGAGGAGAAGAAAATGGTGGATTAAGAGATCAAAGTAGTGGTGGTGGTGGTAGAGAAGAACAAAATTTTATTATCTACAAAGACGAATATTAAGAAATAAACTGGAAATTAGTTGAATGTGGATTGGTAAAAAAAGATCAGTAAAAAATAGTGGCTAAAATAAAATGAATGAATGGGAATTATTAATGGTGAACCGGCTTTCAAGCAACATTCTTGCAGAGATGAAGGAAGAAAAAAACATGGATAAAGTAAAAAAATTTCTATGAAACAGGCAAAGAAGCAATCTTCGTAGTTTGCATGCTAGATTTTGCCTTGTTAGTTGAAAATTTGCACCTGAAGAAATTAGTTAACATGGCCAAATATAAAAAGGAAAGTATAATTGGACCATTGGGAGAGAAGGGGAGTCTTCAATGAAGTTTTTTTTTTTTTTTTTTTTTATCCGACAGAATTAGATGTATAAAATCAGGCATGGAATTATGCAGTAGATGCACACACACACACACACACACATATATAGAGTCACATATATGCATAATACATATATTTCTCTTAATCACTCCATATATCTATGTGCATATTAAGAAGTACATCAATACCCATCTATATGCATAAAATGCATATATATATATATATATATATATATATATATATATACACACACACACACACACACACACACACACACACACACATATATATATATATATATATATATATATATATATATATATATATATGCTTATGTATATTTATATATATTGGGGAAAATGTATGACAAAGTGGAAAAAGTTTTCTTGTGATGTGTTTTGTCCTTTAGGACTTCATCAGACTAAATTTGTTATGCTGGTGTGACTACACATGAACACAAACTGGGATTCTGAGAATTTTCCTTTTTTTTTTCTTAATTAAAATTACCAGCATCTCATCGTTTGTGCATATGTGTTTATGCAACAACATAAAAATTTAGTTTGATGATGTCCTAAAGGACAAAACACATCACAAGAAATGTATATATATATATATATATATATATATATATATATATATATATATATATATATATATATGATGATTGTGTATTTTGACATCAATCCCTCTTTGTAAATGTTTCATTAAAGATGACTGACAAGGTACTGCGTTTAAGCTTTTTATTTAACTTTTCTTGTGTTTTTCGATGTACTGTTGTTTGTGTTTTCAAACAACAAATGTGTTCACACAAAGAAATCAAATCTTTATAATATAAATTCTATTTATTTATTTATTCCTAAATCAGAAATCTTTATACGTGCAATTTCTCAAATTTGTTTTATTAATAGGCAATAGAAATGTTTCCCCTCTTTTGTCGAGAGGAAGTTTTTAGTCAGAGGGAGGCAGTTTCATAAAAGATAATTTTCTGCTTTTTCTTTGTATCTTTATCATTCAGTTCCAGCTTCCTTTTTCTTTTAATGTCAATCCAATATTTCTAAGCAATAACTCTATTCCCCCACCTCTTGCTTACCTCAACAAGTAGCAAGAATATTAACAAATTAATGTTCGCAACAGTGAATAACAACAATAATAAAGAAACATTATCCATTTAATGCTTCAATAAATCTTTCTAGAGATAAACATATACATTAATAATTCACTCTGGATTAATAGAGAGGTATATCTGCTTTAATAAATCTTTCTATAAAGATAGAGAGGTATGTATGAATTAATACATTTCTCTAGATAGATAGAAAGGTTTATATGCATTAATAAATCTCTCAAGATAGAAAGGGAGGTATATATGCCTTAATTGCAATCTTTAGATAGATAAAGAGGTATATATTAATAATAAATCTCTCCAGAGAGATAGTGAGGTATGTATGAATTAATACATTTCTCTAGATAGATAGAAAGGTTTATATGCATTAATAAATCTCTCAAAACAGAAAGAGAGGTATATATGCCTTAATTGCTATCTTTAGATAGATAAAGAGGTATATATTAATAATAAATCTCTCCAGAGAGATAGTGAGGTATGTATGCATTAATACATTTCTCTAGATAGATAGAAAGGTTTATATGCATTAATAAATCTCTCAAGATAGAAAGGGAGGTACATATGCCTTAATTACTATCTTTAGATAAATAAAGAGGTATATATTAATAATAACTAGTATGTATTAATGAATCTTTGTAAATATATAGAGAGGTATGTATCTATTAACAAAAATCACTAGATAGAGAGGTATGTATGCTTTAATAAATTTCTCTAGAGAAAAGGAGAGGTATATCTGAATTAATAAATATTTCTTTGAGTTATGTATGCATTTATAAATCTGTTGAGATAGAGAGGTATATATATTTTAGCATTTCTAGATAGAGAAGTATATATGAATTAATACTTCCCTCTATATAGATAAAGAGGTATATAAGTAATAATAAATCTCTCTCTAGTAGGCATTGAATAAAACTCTGTAGATAAATAGAGAGGTATGTATAAAGTAATAAAAGTATCTAGATAGATAGAGAGGTATGCATGCATTAATTACCCTGAGAAACAGACATATATATATATATTAATAAATCTCACAAGATAGAAAGTGAGGTAGGTATGCATTAATAAATTTCTCTAGAGAGAGAGTTATATATGTATTAATAACATCATCTGGATAAAGAAGTCTATATTCATAAATAAATCTCTCTAGATAAATCTCCAGATATGTATGTTTTAATAATTCTCTCTACATAAGATAGTAAGAACACATTAATAAATCTCTCCAGATATACAGATAAGTATGTATTAAAATATTTCACTCAATAGATAGAGAGCTATGGATACATTATTAAATCTCTTTAGATGCGATAGAAGGGAATATAAGCATCCCTTGTTCCTGTTAAGGACTAGATTTCCAGTTCCTTCTAATGTCTTGTTCAACTCTATATTTCTAACATCTCTGCCTAAACTCTGAAAATTTACTTATTATTTTCTCACTAATAGAAGTAGACAGGTTTGTGTAACGTCCAGTTAACACTTCTCCACAGGGTTTTAAAAAAAGTAGAGGTTTATCACTTGTTTCCAATGTAGGATTGGGTTTCTAGTTCCTTCTAAAGTTTTTTTCATTCTCGCTCACTGCCAGTAGACCCTTGCCTTGCTTGGAGTGAATTGATTTAAAAAACAAAAAGATGTATGTTATAAGATAAAAAAGATGTATATTATTAATAAATCTCTGTAGGTCAATAGGGAGGTAGAAAGAGAGGTATATCTGCATTTATAAATCCCTCTAAATCGATAGAGAGGTATGTATGCATTTATAAATCCCTCTAGATCAATATAAAGATATGCCTGCATTTATAAAATCCTCTAGGTCAATAGGGAGGTATATATACATTAATAAATCTCTCTAGATATACAGTGGTACATACTCAATAGCATCTTCCACAAGATATAGATATGTATACATTAATATATTTCTCAAGATAGATTGAGATGTCTGTATGCATTAACAAATCACTCAGATAGATAGATAGATAGATAGATAGATAGATAGATAGATAGATAGATAGATAGATAGATAGATAGATGTGAATGTCTTGTAATAGAAGAATGGCAGAAAGGATGTGAATAGATAAATAGATATGAAGAGATTCAGATAGATAGATAAATAGATCTGAAGAAACTAGGATATATAGATAGATAGATAGATAGATAGATAGATAGACATTAATATATCTCTATATAGATAAGTAGGTATATATTCATAGTAGAGGGAAATGTATGCTTTAATAACTATATCTCTCAATAGCCTGAGAGATATGCATGCATTAATTAATGTCCTTAGCTAGAAAAGTACTTATTTCATTAATGCATATATATTTTTATTTATATGTCTGAATTTTTGAGATGATGAATTGTCATACAGATGTTTACTCAAACTAGCAGCCTCATTTTGATTTTCTTCAGTCATAATAATCCAACTGTTGTTCTCTCAGGTCCCCTGCAGATTTTATACAGTCTATATGACTGAGGTAATAAAATCATTATTTAAAAGCTGTATAATTTAGAACCTATAAAATATCTTCAAATGTGCTGCTCCATTTTTTGTGAAAAAATTCAGAATAGTGTATACTAAAATAAAAACATTCCAAAAGAAGGTAGTGAAGGAAAGCAAGAAAAAAGGACTAAGTATCAATTGCAAGAAGACAGAATGTTTGATTTTGGTATCTTCAATTTCTAATTTGTATTTTGAACTGTTCCTTTTGCTAACAATCATGCATTCTGTCTTCTTGGATTGTTAGCCAAAGGAACAGTTCCAAATACAAATTAAAAATTGAAGATACCAAAATCAAAGAAGCTCAACAATTTAAATATTTGGGAAGTGTTTTAACAGTGGATGAAAAGTGCAACTCCAAAAACCAAAGGCATGTTGGGATAGTGAAAGATATCTTCTAAGCCCAGTATTAAGAAATAGGGCAATTTCATTAGAAACAAAGAAAAAAGTACTGTTATGTAATATCAATCCTCCTATATAGCAGTGAATGCTGGACAAACTCCTCACAGATGAACAAGAAAATTAAAGCAATAGAAATGTGGTTCCACAGAAGGATAATGTGAATGCCATGCACCAAATATGTGTGCAACAAAGTTTTAGAGAAATTAAAGCAAAAGGAACTCTTATACTTAATATCAGGAGAAGATATTTGAAATTTCTAGGGCACAATGAAAAGAAAGAGGGCTTATAAATAATACAAGACAAATTGAAGGTAAAAGAGACAGTAAAGTAATGAACAACCAACATGATGAACTTGAGTGAATTGATAGCAGAGCAAGTTTTGGTGGAGATATGAAAAAGACAGTAGTTGTTAGAAACTATGAAAGACAGGAAATTGAAGAAAAGGAAGAAGAAGAAGAAGAAGAAGAAATAAGGAGAAAAATGAAGAAGAAAAAGAAATAAGGAGAAAAATGAAGAAGAAGAAATAAGGAGAAAAAGGAAGAAGGAAGAAGAAGGAAGAAAGATGAAGAAGAATAAGGAAATACGAAAAAGAAAGAAAAAGAAAGAAGAAAAGAAAGGAAAAGAAGAAGAAGAAGGAAGAAGAAAAAGAAATAAAGAGAAAAAGAAAGAAGAAGAAAAAAGAACAAGGAAGAACAAGGAAGAAAGATGAAGAAGAAGGATGAAGAAGAAGAATAAGGAAATACGAAAAAGAAAGAAGAAAAAGAAAGAAAAAAAGAAAGAAGAAGAATGAAAAAGAAGGAAGAAAGATGAAGAAGAAGAAGAAAAAGAAGAATAAAGACATACGAAGAAGAAAAAGATTACAGAAGTGGGTGCATGAAGCTAGACAAAATTAAAATCAGTTGTTGTAATATAAGTTGTGGCTGTCGAAGTGAGCACTTCCATTTGATTAAAGAATTGGAGTTCTGACAGGCTGTTATGAGTAATCAAGAGTGGTCTCCGTTTGTTTTGTTACTCCCCTCTTTGAGAGAGCTATTTCTGTTTACTGGGACTATAAAAGGACACTATATGCAAACATTGTATTCTCAGTTGAATAAAGCTTTCTTAAAGCCTACACCTGTGTACTTTTGTCATTACACAGACCATGACAAATACAAGGCCCAAGAGCCATTCAAGGTTGAGGGTTAATGAAGAGGTAAAGATTGTAGTGTTCAGAAAGCATCCATCTGTTCTGTAAAGTGGAGGTTCTAGGGTAAACATGTCAAGATGGAATATGTAGGGAATGAATGTTATTCAACCCTGTGGAGGAAGCAAGGTGGGTTTTAATAGCACTAAAGAATGGAACTTGTTGGAAAATTTGCTATGGATATATCAATAGATTAGCAATAGACTTGCGACTTTGTACCTGTAGGAATGTGGCTGTAGGGTTCAAAATAAATCATCCCCAACAAGGCCACATAAATGGTTTTGAACTATGTCAAGGTTGAAAAGTAAGCATTAGCTAGTTCCGGCCCAGATATAGCAGCAGTACTCCAGTTTTAGCTTGATTTCTTTCTTGTAAATCTAAAGGACATCAAATGGAGGGGAGTACTTTCTGAAATGGGAAAACAAGCTAACCATTTTTCAAAGATCTTTAGCGAGGAATCATATATATGAGTTACACTTGATGTCTGAGGAGAGCTTGTGTCCCAATAGATGTTCAAGACAAGGAACCTCCTTGAGAGAACACCCATACATCATGATAGGTGAAATTTTTGGGTCTGCTCAGTGGTGGTGGCACTTGATTAGTTTTAGATGTGTTGATTTTTATAAGCCAGTTCTTCCAACAATGCCACATAAATGTTTTTGAACCCTGTCCAGATGGACCAGTGCAAGGGTCTCATGCCCCCACCCCCACCCCTGAATCTATGATACTACCCAATGGGCCCTCTATTCTACTACATCTCAATTTTCATAAGGTACTACACATATAAATTTTTTATTGTAACCTAAAGATGTACAATAGTGGATCATCTCACTTATTATAAACCCCAGGTTGTGTGTATGTGTGTGTGTTTGTGTGTGTCTGTACGTTTATATATTGGATCAGATTTCCTACATTTTTCAACCAATTTCAACAAAACTTCACAGGACTACATAAAATTATGTTGCGGTGGTTCTGACAGTGCCAAAAATTGGAAAAACACAATTGTTTTTGCACAAAAATCAATTTGAAAACATGATTAAGAGGCATCACGAGAATGAAAGAGGGACAACTCATATCGAGTTATACTTTATTATAAAACTCAGGTTGTTTTTTGTGTGTGTGTGTGTGTGTGTGTGTGTGTGTGTGTGTTCATTTATATATGGGATCGGATTTCCTACACAACTCAATTTCAAATAAAACTTCACAGGACTACATAAAATTATGTTATGGTGGTTCTGACAGTGCCAAAATTGAAAAACACAATTGTTTTTGCACAAAATCAATTTGAAAAACATGATTAAGAGGCATCACGAGAATGAAAGAGGGACAACTCATATCGAGTTATACTTATTATAAAACTCAGGTTGTTTGTTTGTGTGTGTGTGTGTGTGTGTGTGTGTGTGTGTGTGTGTGTGTTCATTTATATATGGGATCGGATTTCCTACATTTTTCAACCGATTTCAACAAAACTTCACTTTTTTATTGGCAGGTAGTGTTTCTTATTGTCTTGCCCACTTTTATCTTTATTTTTACATTCAGAATGCTTTTAAAAATTCCATTTACAAGACAATTGTTTATAATAAAATTCTATTCAATTGGTAGACTCCTAACGATTGAAAACAATGTTTTTGTTTGAGTTTGGGTTTGAACAATTCGTAAAAAAAAAAAAAAAAAACTAAACAAAACAAAAAAAAAATTAATTAAGACATGCGTGTCCGTCAACGTTAAGCAATAATCTTTGTAATTTTATTTTTCAGTCTTTATGATGGTCGATACTTGATCTATCTTTTACTGTTATATCCCCGGGCAATGCCAGGCTCTACTGCTAGTATGGAATATAGTTGAACAATTCAACTAAAAAAATTGAAAATAAATGCACTGTATCTTGATACAAATTAGAGATATGTTATAATAGATCATTACATCTTAAATAAATCAATGTCTTGTGGCAATTTTTAATATCAACTTGAATTTTAACACATTCAACATTATGGATAAAAAGTAATGAATTTTACATAGTGTTTTTTGGGACTTAGTATGTGTAAAAACAAATTCACAGATTTGGACAAAAAAAATGCAGAATGACATTAAAATAATCTTCAAAAATTCTTTGTCTTTTAATACTCAGTTGTACTGAGTTTAATATTTTTTTACATATATAAATATAGATAGAAAAATCCACATTTTGATAAGATAGTGATGGTCACAAACCACTGCCTGAGATCACCAATTAGGCATGCTTTCACTAGTCAGTGGTAGAATAAGTTGACTATTTTTCCAGAATCTTTAGCAATAGATCATATATATGAGTTGTCTATTCTGGAAAAATAGTCAACTTATTCTACCACTCCAGAAAATATATGACTCCACCAAGAGTTAGATCAAACCTAAACTCCAGTACTGTTGCCATATCTGGGCTGGAAACTGCCTAATCTTTACTTTCCAACTTTGACAGCAGGCCTGGTGCATATTATCTCTTTGGATTCATATATAGAAGTCTGGAGTGAACTTGAGTGCCAACAGATGTTCAAAACAAGGAATCTCTTTGAGAGTAGAATTGTTTAATATGACTAGAGTAAATTCAGGATCTGGGATGATGAAAGGTTTCTAGGTTGGTTTTGGAATTATGACTATTAGCTGTTAAGTGGTCTTCAAAAATATCTGTGGAAAGTTCTGTGTGAATCAACAGATAAAAATGACTAAAAATTCACCCCAAAATATGAAAAAATATAATCAAAATGAATCAAAATAAAACTAAAACTAACATTAAAAATACAACCAAATAAGGACAACAAAACAAAAATTATTCTAATACAAGAACAAGTATTAGTAATTGAAATAGAAATATCACTGATAGTGTCTAATCGAGTTATAGCAATTTTATTTGCTGCTGAGAGACATGACAGTAATCTTGGGTACAGCACTTGTAATTGTAGAAGATTAGTGATTGCAATGAAAATGTTTAAAATCTTTAATCAATAACATTTGCAGTTATCAGAATTTATGGAAAGAAAAATAAGTTGAAACTCCAACGAATAATATCAATGAGGTGAAAAATAGTTGGGAAATAAAAGAATAAATATTCCAAAGAAAATTAAAGGAAGAAAACACAGAACAAGAAGGAACTCGTCGATGATGATTTAAGTAAAAGAAAGTAGAGAAAAGAAATAAGGCTAAAGAAGAAAATAAAAAAGAAGATATTCATGAAGAAGAAGAAGAGGGAAAGTTACAATAAGGATTTGAGAAAGAAGAAAAGAGAAAGAAAGATAAAAAAAGAAAAGAATGAATCAAAGAATGAAGCAAAGAATGAATGAAAAATCAAAAAAGAAGGTGATAAAAAGGAGGAGAAGGAATGTGAAAGAAATGAAGAAGAAGAAGAAGAAAATCAACATTGATGATTTAAGAAATAAAAACAAGAAAAAAGGAAATAAGGCTAAAGAAGAGAATAAAAAATGAAGATATCCCTGAAAAGAAGAAGATCAAGAAGGAGAACAAGAAGAAGAACAAGAAAAAGTTACAATGAGGATTTCAGAAAGTAGAAAAAGAAGAAAAAAGAAAGAATTTAAAAGAAGGAAAAAGAATAAATGTAGGAACAAAAGACTAAGAAGAGAAGGAATGTGAATGAAATGAAGAAGGAGAAGGAGAAGAAGAAGAAAATCAACAATGATAATTTAAGCAAAAAGAAGAAGAAAAAAGAGATAAGGCTAAAGAAGAGAGTAAAAAAGAAGAGACCCAGAAGAAAAAGAAGAAAAAGCAGAAATAAATAAAATGGAGGCAAAGGAATATGAATAAAATGAAGAAGAAAAGATGAGAGAAGAAAAATGCTATGATAGTAATTACGAAATAAATGAATAAAAAATATTAAAGTAAGAAGAAGGAAAAAAAGATGAAGAATGATATGAAATTGAAGGAAAGTAGACAAAAAAAGGATCTAGAGAATAAATTAGGAAAAAGATAAATGAAAATAGAAAAAGATGAATGAAAACAGAAAAGAAGAAAAAGGATAAATTGGAATAAAATGAAGTGGGATATTTTATACACAAAATTTTACACAATAAAGGCAAGGAGCCACTCAAGGTAGAGTGTTACTGTATGGCTTTGTTTTATGGACATAATTAAGATTGAAATGTTCAAGGAAGCATCCTGTCATGAATCTATTCTACAAAATAGAGAGCTTTGGGAAGAAGATGTCCAAATAGAAAGTTCTTCTAAATAAGGTGAAAAAGAGTGGATATGATTTATCTTATCCATATGGTATACTGAATCTTAGATGTGAAGGTCTGAACTGATGGAAATATAGAATAGTACTTTTTAGAATATTTTCTATGGGGAAAAGTAACAGAGCAACATTTCATCTGTAGGAAGAGATGGAGAATAATTCCTCATGTACAAGATTGTGTAAATGCTCCTGAAATTTGTTGAGGCAGCATAAGAAGGAAAGAAAAGAACAGGTGAAGGAACAACATTAAATGGAGAAGAAGAAATGAAGGAAAGGAAAGAAAGATGAAAGAAAGAAAACAAAAAAGAAGAAAATACAAACCTAGAAAGTAAGTGAGTTGAAAGAGAGGAAAGAATAAATTAATGATGAGGGAATATAATCTGAAAGTAGAAAAAATTTTGAATATGATATTAATAAAATAGAGTATGAGGATGAAGAAAATGAGAAAAAATAAAAGAAAGGATGACAAAGTTGAATTGTAAAAGAATGAAAAAAAATAAGGATGAAGAAAAGTAAAAGAATTCTAGTAAAAAAAATAAAAGGATTGTTAAACAAAAAAAAAGGACAAATAAAAAAAGAAGAAAAATCAGAGGAAAATGAAAAGAAGAAATAGAAAGAATGAACAATGAAAAATGCTCAAAAAGAAAAATATAGCAAATGAAAAGAATGAAATGAAGGAAAATGAAGAATATAGGAAAATGAAGAAGATGAAGGAAAATGCCTCAAGAAAGAAGAAATGAAGATGAAGGAAAATGCTCAAAAAAAGGAAAATAGAAAAATGAAGAATATGTAGAATGAAGATGAAGGAAAATGCTCAAGAAAGAAGAAATATAAGCAAATGAAGAATACGTAGAAAGAAGATGAAGAAAATGCTCAAAAAAGAAGAAATATTGAAATGAAGGAAGATGAAGGAAAATGCTCAAAAAGAAGATTGAATGAAAATGTAGAATGAAGATGAAAAAAGAAGAAAGAAGAAATATTGCAAGGAAAATGAAGAATACTCAGGAGAGAAATATTGAAAAAGATGAAGGAAAATCCTCAAGAAAGAAGAAGAAATATAGAATGAAATGAAGAAAATGCTCAAGAAAGAAGAAATATAGGAAAATGAAGATGACGTAGAAAATGCTCAAAAAGAAGAAATATAGGAAAATGAAGAATACGTAGAATGAAGATGAAGGAAAATCCTCAAGAAAGAAGAAATATAGGAAATGAAGAATACGTAGAATGAAGATGAAAGAAAATCCTCAAGAAAGAAGAAATATAGGAAAATGAAGAATACGTAGAATGAAGATGAAGGAAAATCCTCAAGAAAGAAGAAATATAGGAAATGAAGAATACATAGAATGAAGATGAAAGAAAATGCTCAAAAAAGAAGAAATATTGCAAATAAAGAATATGTAGAAAAAAGAATGAAAATGTCAAAAAGAAGAAGAAGGAAAATGAAGAATAATGAAGATCAAAAAGTAGAAAAAGAAAATATTGCAAATAAAGAATATGTAGAATGAAGATAAAGGAAAATGCTCAAGAAAAAGAAAAAGAAGAAATGAAGGAAAACTCAAGAAAAAGAAAAAAAGAAAATACATAGAATGAAGATAAAAGAAAATGCTCAAGAGAGAAGAAGAAAAATAGAATGAAAATGAAGAATATGTGAAGTATAGAATGAAGATGAAAGAAAATGCTCAAAAAAGAAGAAATATTGTAAATAAAGAATATGTAGAATGAAGATGAAGAATAATGCTCAAAAAAGTAGAAATATTGCAAATAAAGAATATGTAGAATGAAGATGAAGGAAAATGCTCAAAAAGAAGAAATACTGCAAATAAAGAATAATATAGGAAAAGAATGAAGATGAAGGAAAATGCCAAGAGAAAGAAGAAATGAAGAAGGAAATGAAGAGGAAAACGGAGAATGAAGATTAAGCAAAATGCTCAAGAAAGAAGAAATAATGCTCAAAATATATATATTGTAAAGAATGAAGATGAAGGAAATTGCTCAAAAAAGAAGAAATGAAGAATTGCAAATGAAAATAGGAAATGAAGAATGAAGATGAAGGAAAATGCTCAAGAAAAAGATGGCAAAATATATATGTAAATGAAGAAAGAATATCAAAAAGAAGTAGAATGAAGATGAAGGAAAATGCTCAAAAAAGAAGAAATATTGCAAATTAAGAATATGTAGAATGAAGATGAAGGAAAATGCTCAAGAAAGAAGAAATGTAGGAAAATAAAGAATATGTAGAATGAAGATGAAGGAAAATTTCTTAAGAAAGAAAAAATATAGGAAAATAAAGAATACGTAGAATGAAGATGAAGGAAAAATACTCAAGAAAAAGGAAATATTGCAAATAAAGACTACGTAGAATGAAGATGAAGGAAAATGATCAAAAAAGAATAAATATAGGAAATGAAGAATACATAGATTGAAGATGAAGGAAAATGCTCAAGAAAGAAGATATATAGGAAAATGAAGAATACGTAGAATGAAGATGTTGGGAAATGCTCATGAAAAAAGAAATATTACAAATAAAGATTACGTAGAATGAAGATGAAGGAAAATGCTCAAAAAAGATGAAATATTGCAAATGAAGAATATGTAGAATGAAGATGGAGGAAAATGCTCAAAAAAGAAGAAATATAGGAAATGAAGAATACGTAGAATGAAGGTGAAGGAAAATATTCAAGAAAGAAGAAATATAGGAAAATGAAGAATACGTATAATGAAGATGAAGGAAAATGCTCAAAAAAGAAGAAATATTGCAAATAAAGAATACGTAAAATGAAGATGAAAGAAAATGCTCAAGAAAGAAGAAATATAGCAAATGAAGAATACGTAGAATGAAGATGATGGAAAATGCTCAAGAAAGAAGAAATATAAGAAAATGAAGAATATGTTGAATGAAGATGAAGGAAAATGCTCAAAAAAAAGAAATATTGCAAATGAAGAATATATATGGTGAAAATATAAGAAAATACTCAAAAAAAGAAGAAATGGTTGCAAAATATGAACTAACAATGAAGTGAAGTAGATAAAATTAAGTTGGTATGAAGAAATATGCTGTAGTTGTGAAAGATGAAATATGCAACAATGATTAAGGAAATTAGAAAAAATATAGAAAATTTCTAAAATCATAAGTGAGATATGAAAGATAATATAAAGATGAAGTAAAATGCAAACTAATTTTTTATTTTGCTAAATGTTCACCATGGCTCAAGAGCTACTCAAGGTAGATGTTTACTGAATTAGTTCATTGTCTCAACATAAATTTTGAGTATATGGATATATAGCATAGATGGCAGTTGACCCCCTGACTCAAAATGATTAGGATTGTGGTTGTCAGGAAAACATCCTCTTGGGAGTCTGTTCCACAAAGTACTGCTTTTCAGATAAATTGGAGGACATCAAAAAATGAGGTAAAAATATAGAATGTAGAACAAAATAAGAAAAAACAGAAGTAAAAAAAAAATACAAAATAAAAAAAGAAATTTGACAAAAATATACAAGCAGGCTTCAATCGAATGAAAAATAATATAAGACAAAGACTTTAAGAAATGACATACAGGTGAAAAGGAAAGAATAATAAATGAATAAACATCATGATGATGATGATGATGATGATGATGGTGATGGTGATGATGATGATGATGATGATGATGATTCTTCTTCATTCAATCTGTCCTGTGAGTATCAAATTTTCCAAGTCGTATTTCCTCCTTAAATACCTTGCTTTTCATATATTTTTTACATTTATTCTTTTTATCTTGTTTGTATTTGCTTTCTTCTTTTACTTCTTATATTATTAGTCACGCCATTTTTTAAAAATGGTTTTTATCATCTCCATCTTGAAAATTTCTTTTACCTTCAGTTTTTCTTAACTTTTTTTTCTTTTCTTATTATTTTTCTTCTTTTTAATATTGATTCCTTCTGGCCTGTGTTTCATTTTTCATTTCTTTCTCTTAAATTTCTTTTTATTTTGTTAAATCCTGTTTTAAAAAAATGTAAGGCAAAAAAGTGAAAAATGAAATACAAGCCAGAAGGAATCAATATTAACATGAAGGAAAATCATAAGAAAAGAATAAAAGAAAAAAATTCATGAAAAAAAAGTTCAAGATAAAGACAATAAAAACTCTTTTGAAAAAAGGCTTGACTAATAACATAAGAAGTAAAAGAAGAAAGTATACATAGACAAAAAAAAAGTTAAATGAAAAAAAATTATGAAAAGCTTATCTAAACTAAACAAAAACTATAAGGAATTATGCAAAAATACTTCCGACTTTTCCAATTCCTAATCTGTCTTCCACTTCTACAAATTCTAAATTTTACTATTTATAGAAAGAATAAAACTCTTGGAACAAACAATAATAGTAATAATAAATAATTACTTACATCTTCCATGAGTATTTACATATCAGTTGTTTTTCTTTGATCTGGAAAAGAAATTCAGTTTTTTATCCATAAATGTGAAAGGCAATAAAAACCATCTAAAAGACATGTCTTGCTTCTTAATTCTTCTCTGTATTTTGAACATTAATAAAAACTTTATGTGGACTATATAAAATATGAGTTTATCTTTTATTTTTTTTTTGAAAAATAACTAAATGTATATCCAAGATCTTCATATCATTTGTTAGATTAGTAGGAGAGGAAGCGCCTTAACAAATATACAGCATGAATAAATATGATTATATTAGCTGTTGCCTTCCCTCCCAAGGTCAATATTCTGAGAGGTCTCTTCTGATAACATAAGTGTTCATAGTTGGGATAAGAATGATCTTGGAAAAAAAATCAACATCAAGTGTTCCAAGAAATGGCACTCATGATAAACCTTTCCAAAACATAAATTACGATCTGAAACTGGAATGAAAGCAATGATGGCACCTAACCTGAATCTATCATAAAAATGAAAATATCATCTATGAAGTGTTCCAAGACATGGCATTCAAGATAAACCTTTCCAAAACATAAATTATGATCTGGAACTGGAATGAAAGCAATGATGGCACCTACCCTGAATCCATCATAAAAATGAAAACATCCTCTATCAAGTGTTCCAAAAAATGGGACTCAAGATAAACCTTTCCAAAACATAAATTATGATCTGGAACTGGAATGAAAGCAATGATGGCACCTATCCTGAATCTATCATAAAAATGAAAATATCATCTATGAAGTGTTCCAAGACATGGCATTCAAGATAAACCTTTCTAAAACATAAATTATGATCTGGAACTGGAATGAAAGCAATGATGGCACCTATCCTGAATCTATCATAAAAATGAATACATCCTCTATCAAGTGTTCCAAGAAATGGCACTCATGTTAAACCTTTCCAAAACCTAAATTATGATCTGGAACTGGAATGAAAGCAATGATGGCACCTACCCTGAATCCATCATAAAAATGAAAACATCCTCTATCAAGTGTTCCAATAAATGGGACTCAAGATAAACCTTTCCAAAACATAAATTATGATCTGGAACTGGAATGAAAGCAATGATGGCACCTATCCTGAATCTATCATAAAAATGAAAATATCATCTATGAAGTGTTCCAAGACATGGCATTCAAGATAAACCTTTCCAAAACATAAATTATGATCTGGAACTGGAATGAAAGCAATGATGGCACCTATCCTGAATCTATCATAAAAATGAAAATATCATCTATGAAGTGTTCCAAGAAATGGCATTCAAGATAAACCTTTCCAAAACATAAATTATGATCTGGAACTGGAATGAAAGCAATGATGGCACCTACCCTGAATCCATCATAAAAATGAATACATCCTCTATCAAGTGTTCCAAGAAATGGGACTCAAGATAAACATTTCCAGAACATAAATTATGATCTGGAACTGGAATGAAAGCAATGATGGCATCTATCCTGAATCCATTATAAAAATACAGGATATGGAATTAATAAATACTAAACACCTCAGATGACTTGGCATATGGATCAGATGGAATAAATATATGATATTGAACATAAATTGTTTATGCCTGAGATAGTTTTGAACAAAACAACAAATTACGACAAGCCTGAAAAAGAAATATAGAAAGAAGCTGGTACAAGGGTAAAAGGAATGAAAATGTGATGATTCAATGCATCCTTAGCCTAGGGAGGACTATATCAGTCAGTTATGTGCCATGCGTGATACATGCTTACGTGATCATGTATCTTTCCATACATGACTGTCAAGGCAGATTTTTTCCTGCAGTAGGTTGCCATTTCTTTCTGCAGTAGACCAGTTGCCATCCAAGGCTATAGAACCCTGTCTGATGGAATAAAGGGAGAAGAAATATTTGAAGTGCATCTAATGGATTTGACTGGAATTCAAATTCGGCTCTCTGATTCCTCAATCCGAGCCGCTATATGCAAACATTTCTGACCACATCAGGAATATGACAAAGAGGAAATGAGAGGCCAAGTCTCTTTGGAGATTATGGCCTGCACATATACAAACAGATGTGATGAGAAGGGCACTGTCTATTTAAGCCTTCTGCACTGCAACCAAAATAAGTCTACCAATAGAAGACAATGATCCTTTTTTCTCTCCTGGGGCCAATGTACTGATGATAAAAACTATCCCAATGACTATGTTAGTTGTTTGTTTCCCTTCTGAGGCCAATGTTCTGATAGGGCTATGCTGATGACATAGGTATTCATAATTGGGATAAGAATGATCTTGAATAGAAATTCAGCATCCTTTACCAAGCATTCCAAGAAATGGGACTCAAGATAAACCTTTCTAAAACAGAAACTATAATGTGGAATTGGAATGAAAGCAGGAATGGGCAAAAAAAGGATAAGAAATGAACATAAAAGAGTGGCAAAATCACTGATCTTGTTTCCCTCTTTCTTTTCTATAAATATTTTCGTAGCAACTTCTCTGACAGAAGAAAGGACTAAACCTCAATTATAAGAAAATGGATGTCATAAAAGGTTTAAAAAAAGACAAAATTTATTAAGAGCTACAAAGGACAGGAAATTGTGGAGAGCCATGAATGCCAACGTCCTGAAGTGACAGAGCACACAGAATATTCTTCAGATTCAGACTGGCATTATTGGCATCCTCTATCAAGTCATCCAAGAAATGGGACACAAGATTAATCTTTCCAAAAGAGAAATTATGATCTTTAATTGAAATGGAAGTAGTGTTTGTATATACCCGGAATTCATCATAAAAATTCACAATATAAAATAAATAAAATCAAATGAGGAAAGAGGGCTTGGAAAATCTGATATGCACAGGAGAGTTTGAGAGCAAAAAAGACAGAGAAAAACAGTGCAGAACCTACTAAGTGAGCTTGAATAACAAGGTTTAAGAGAAATAACAAAATTATAAAATTTATTAAGAGCTACAAAGGACAGGAAATTGTGGAGAGTCATGAATGCCAATATCCTGAAACAACAGGGCACAAGGAATATTCTTCAGATTCAGATTGCCATTATCAGAATCCTCTATCAAGTGATCCAAGAAATGGGACTCAAGATAAACCTTTCTAAAACAGAAACTATGGTTTGGAATTTGAATCAGCTTCCTTCCTAACCGTTTGTTTAAAATAGTGTGGAATGTAAGTATCATAATTATGACATTATTGTCTCTTCAAGTTATATGTGCTCTCTATTTAATAGTTGAAAATCTTCAAGTGATGGGGTTTCTGTTGATATGATCATTTGTTTGTGATTCTATAGTGCCAGTCAATGAGATTCAAAGAAGGATGGTCCGCCCTCTGACGTGCAAGCTTCATATCACTGGAAGCCATTTTTAATCATTGATCTTAGAAAGCAGTTGCATGCAACTGACAGTTTAGATATTTCTGAATGAATTCAGCATGAAGCATGATATCCATATTAAAGTATTGATCTGACAAAGCTAGTTAAGTATATGACTTGAGGTTATAGATTAATATTTGGGTTTTGTAACAACTTCTGGTGCAGTGTGAGACTATGCCTAGTGCAGCCTATTCTATGTTCAATTCCTTTATGCCCTATACTAAATTAGTTATAACTGCAACATATACTGAGTTATTTGAAGTGTTTAGTATTCACTAACAGGAACCACAGATGAAGCAACAATTAAAATGGCTAGCAGATATAAGACAAAGAGAAAAAACAACCTAATTAAGATGGTGAAATTCCATATTACTTGAAATAAAATTTTCATTAATACTTGAAAGAGTGATAACAGCTACTTGATTTGATAAACATATTTTCCTGAAAAATTGTTTTAGTAGCAAGATTTTATAAATTTCAATTGGCAATAGTAGTGCTGACTGTTCAGTCGATGAATGCCAAATGTTTCCTTGTAGGGAAATGGTTAATATTACCATTACCATTACCATTATCAATTCCACATCCTGAATTCCAATTTCAAATCATTATTTCCATTTTGTAATGATTTATATTGAGTCCTATTTCTTGGAATACTTGAAAGAGGATCTGTCTGTATTTCTGAGATGAAATTAGTACATTAAACATCAATTATAAGATCTTTGGATTTATCAATGTTAAAAAGGGTTCAGTAAAAAAACCACCTGAAGAAATTTACAAAGCCAAAGCGTTGTGATAAATAATGACAAAGATGAGGAATCCGAATAATGTAAATAATTGAAAGAGGATATTAATTTTTTTCATCACTATTAGCTTAATTCAGGTAGATAAACCTTATTAGCCCTAGAGGGAAGTCCATCTAAAAGAAATAAAACACTAATTTAAATCCTGGACTACTTTGCAATTATACCCCAAAATAGGAAAGTTTTTCAGAAAAAGCCAAGGGTAACTCCAGAGATGAAGTCACTAAGGTTGTATCCAGCAACATCCTGGTTACTCTTGAAACAGCACTAGAATAATATATAGTGTCTCGAGATTGACTCATACACAGAATGATAAGAATTAGGACCCGGATATTATACTCACATTTTTGCTATTGTACACATGGGCCTTCATCAGGTGTATGTCATCTTGTGGAGGTTAAAGAAATTAATGGGGGCAGATTATTCTTATTCTGCTTTTTACAAAGGAAAATTTTATTCAATTTACATTACTTGTCTCATTTTGTTGAAATAGACCCCCATATAAATTCAATCAGAAAAAATTCGTAAAGATAATGTTGAAATATAAAATAAAATCCAAATGAGGTGGGAAATTTGTGTGTTTGTCCTTACTCAGAAAATCTGATATGTCCTGACAGGTAGGAGAATTGTTTGAGTCTTTTGATGGCAAAATATGTGTGTCCTGGCACAGGTATGAAAATGAAATGTGCCCTGACTTAGATGGCAGAACTCTATATGTGTCCTGATCCAGGATGGAGAATTGAAGTGGTACTCTGACAAGGTTTAGTTATCCTGACCCAGATAAGATAACAAAATTGATAGAAAATTTCCAGACCCAGGTTGAAAATTATGTGAGTGTCTTGTCTTAGATGGCAGAAATGTATGTACATCCTGGACCCAGGTAGGAGAATTGTATGATTGTTCTGTCTAAAATCCTGAAACTGGATGAGTGTCCTGATTTATACAATTGTATAAATTGAGAAATTCTGTCATGATTGAACAGATTGCCATCTGCCCAATTAATCCTCATCAAGGTTTGATAAAAGGGTCAAATCCAAATATGCCACATTCTGGAATCACATCCCCAGACTGATACCATAAAAAACCATCTACCTGAAAATGAACCTTATGGTTTGAAATTTGTCATCTAACCACTTTGATGCACCTATATATATATATATTATATATATATATATATATATATATATATATATATATATATATATATATTATATGTATATTTTGGCAGCATATATTTGTCAAATCTGATTAAACAATGTAGATATGTTTAGACTACATTTTTTAATATCCTTTGGTAATCACCTATGTTTTTATTGTCTTCTAAAGAGAATGAGGAAGGGGTATTTGATTATGAAAGGATCTTATTTAAAATTTAACAAACATCACGTTTGTTTAATGTGTTTATATATATATATATATATATATATATATATATATATATATATATAATATTTGAGGATGGTCAAATGCTGACCTTTTTGAGAAATGCAAGATTGGTACCACTGAGACCTTCATAATGCAATCACAGCTATGTTGGGCTGCACATGTGGCAAGGATGAGTGATGATCGCATACCAAAAGTTCTTTTCTACAGTGAACTCCATAGTGGTCATAAAATTGTTGGTAGACCTTGGCTCAGATATAAAGATAAACTGGAGAGCAACCTTTCTTGCATCAATATTCCATTTAAGAACTTTTGAAGATGTAACTATGAAGAGATCAGAGTATCATTCTAGCTGCCATTCAGGAATAATGCACCATAAAGAAGTAAGCATCATTTGACTACGTGAAACGAGAAAGCAAAATAAGACATCTAACAGTGTTCCTGCTGCACTTGGATACAATACATTCTCCTGTACTGTTTGTGGTTTTTTGTGCAATTCTCAAGCCCATCTCAAAAGTCATGCCCATCATAGGCATGCAGATAATTAGTTTGTGGTTGTTGAAACCTCATATGTCAAATTCCAACAGGAGCATCCATCATTATATATTATAACAGCCTATATATAGAGATTTTCCAAGCATAACTTAGATGTGGCACAAGGAAAGTATATTGGATCGAACTCACTATTCAGTTGCAACTGTTCTAGTGAGACAAGCTTGTGAACCATTACACTGCCTCAAGGTGCCAAAAATGCCTGTATGTATAGGTTTGTCTACTTCAGTCTGTGCATATACCTTAAACTCAAGCATGTGTGTATTTTTATCTTGCAAGTATTTAAGCAATTTTGGGAGAAGAAAACATTTTTTTCAAATCATTTTTCAATTTATTCCTTATGCTAGATTTTCTTTCACCCTTTTAAAATTTAGACAAAAAAATGTTTTACAAATTGATACTGCAATTAAAATGATAAATAAATAAAAAAAAAGCAGGAAAAAATTTTTTTAATTTTTTTTTTTTTTTTTTTAAGCATTTCACCCCAGGCAAGGTGGGAAGCCACTACGATGCAAGGGGTTACAGAAAATATAGAGCGAGATCAGATAGGAGTGACAGAAGAGAGTATGAGGAGAAGGGTAGTGGATAGATCAAGGCAACTGGAGATGTCGATTGACATTACACTTGAATAGCTGGAGATTATAGCTCTCAGAGAAACTGGAATTGGGAAGGGAGTTCCACAGGCAAGAGGTGCGAGACATGAAGCAATTAGAGTAGAAGAGACGGCTACATTTAGGAGTTTCGACAGTGAAGGGGTGAGAGCGGGATGCCAGCTTCGTAGGGCGCTTGAACTCATGAAGTCTGGGAACCAGCGAATGCAGCTCCTCGGAGCAATTGCCATGAAAGTATTTATAAAACAGACAAAGAGAGGCGACTGCGCGTCTGTGAGAAAGTGACTGTAGACGAGATGCCAGAGCAGGGCCAATTATATTGCATATCCGCCTCTGGAGCCTATCAAGAACTCTGAGGCAAACAGAAGGGGCTCCAGACCATATATGGCAGCAATGCTCCATGCAAGGTGAATTGTTGATTTGTAGATCTGGAGGTTCGATTCCGGGGAGAAAAATTTCCTGGCATGGCACAGGGAGCCAACTTTCCTTGCGGTGGACAAGGCAATATATTATAATTATTTTCTATTTTAAAAATATAGTTCCATTGTTACACTGTGTAGCATATATATTATATATATACTAATCAGATATTTTTATTATCACAAAGTTATTTGAAATAAGTGCTCCATTTTTGTTTTACATTAGTGTATATTATGCCTACCTGCCAGCTAATTCAAGAAATCACATTACCTTTATCAAGATAGAAGTAACATACACTATTTAAAGTAAAAATAAAATTCAGGCATGTATTTCAAATACAGCTCTTCACTATAATAACATCTGAAGTAATATATATATATATATATATATATATGTTTCATTAAAGATGACTGAGAAGGTACTGCGATTAAGCTTTTTATTTTTCTTGTGTTCATACAAATGTTTTCTTTTCTGGGTACAAAGTTTGTAAAAACTGCCAAAATTTCTGCATATCTGTGTGCTTTCATCTATTCTTTTAACCATTACCAAGGGTGATTTTAATTTTTTTATTTTTAACTACATGTGTGACATTTTTTATGTATATGTCTTAAGTTGTAAGAATGTTTTATTCATGTTTGTGGTTAATGTTATTGAGTGTTGGCTTCTCCTTTTTTATTATTATGGCTTCCATTATTTTAATTTTTTTACATGTAGATGAGGCTATTATGTATTTTTGACTAGTATGATTCAAATATATATATATATATATATATATATATAAAAAACTTAAACACTAATATTCCATGGTCATAATTTATTCCTTGGAATCGTAAATAAATTATGACCATGGAATATTAGTGTTTAAGCCTTTTTATTATATCCTTACTCTGTCCTGGATATTGAGTTCTACCTGGATTCTATCCTCTTTGAATTTTTTATTCAAAAAATATACATGTATGTGTATGCACCTATCTATATATATTTATATATTTTGCATATGTATGTGTATATTTACCGCTTATATATATGTATATTTATATATATATGTATATGTATGTATGTATGTATGTATGTATGTATGTATGTATATTATGTATTTAGGCAGCAATCCCTCTTTTATACATGTTTTGTTTAAGTTGACTGACAAGGTACTGTGATTATTTAATTTTTTTTGTGTTCGTACATGTGTTTTATTTTCTGAACACAAAGTATGCAAAAACTGTCCAAATGTTCTGAATTTCTGAGTGCTTTAAGCTATACTTTTAGCCATTATTGAGGATAATTCTATTTTTACTTTTTAACTGAATGTATGGGTTGTGTGTATGTGTCTAGAGTTAGAGGGATGTCTTATTTTCCAAAGACTGACAGCACATTCTGGCCGTGTTCGTACTTCATGTTATTGAGTGATGGCTGTTCCTTTTTTAGTATTAGGGCTTCCATTATTATCTTTTTTTACATGTGGATGAGGCTATTATACTTTTATTTTCTACTAGTATGTTTCAGATGGAGTTTGGAAGCTTTTTGCATGTGTTTAACTGCATCCAAATTGTGCTAAGGCTGGGTAGGTGTAACACAAATCATCTGGTTAGGCATGTAGTTGTATGACTAATAATGAGTTTGGTTTCATCAGGAACATTTCTCCTTTAACGAGCAATACTGAACATACAGATAAAACAAGATTATGTCATTAAATCATGCCAGAATATGCCCTCTCTTCCACAACATGTAACTAAGATTCATTCTGCATAGTTGCAGTATAAACCACAGGTGCACTCCATGGGTATTGAACAAACAAAATGTGCCTGAAATATATATATATATATATATATATATAGTTAAATTCCCAGATGAATTCTGTGGACAAGACAGATTGGTATAAAATGACAATTGGAAAAAAAATCTTAGATTTTGCCGACGTGTTTTGTCTTCCGACTTTTTCAAGGCAAAAATGAAATCAAAATGTTTTTGTTGTTATAGTTACATTAAACAGCAAAAACATTTCAATTTCATTTTTGCCTTGAAAAAGACAGACGATGAAATGCGTCGGCAAAATCTAAGATTTTTTTTTTCCAATTGTCATTTTATACCATATATATATATATATATATATATATATATAAATATAAGATTGGTGTATACAGAATAAATTCCAATAACCAACAAATACTATTTTTAAAAGAGTGCTCAATGTGGAGCAGAGCAAATATAATTATTTATTTGAAAATTATAACATAAATATGTTATAAAATCACAACAAAAATAGCCATTTCGTTTCAACACTTCTGGTGTCTTATCAAGTGATGGCACTGAATGTAGAATAATTTCAAATTACCAAACACCCCTCGATAGGGGAAACGCTTTTACGTAGGCTGGAATGACCAATCAAAATACAAGTATATGAGAATGCAAAAATTTCAAAAAATTAGCAATTTTAAATTTTAAATTTAATCTATATTAAGTTTAAAATTATAAAATTATTTAAAGAAGAAACTGAGGAAAAATACGTATGTTTTTTTATTTATTTTGTTTTTATTGAAATTAAGTTGGAATAAACATTAAAATCTAATGCTGTTCTGAGCTTCGTTACAACTTAGATTCATTTGAAGCGAAGACATGTGCAAGGGAGGGTAAAATCTTGCAAAAGACTATACATACACAATCAGATTATAATACACAAACATGCAGGCATATTTAGATATATAAACACGTGAAAAAGTGACAAGACAGGAAATATGTCCAACACCCTTAAAAAAAACAAAAAATATGACGATATATACATACAATGAAAGGCACATCTAAGCAAGACACGCACATATACACACATACATTGATAAAGACAGGCACATATACACACATACATTGATAAAGACACGCACATATACACACATACACTGATAAAGACATGCACATATACCAATGAAGAAATATACAAATCTGAAAGTGTTATTAAACAAATTCTAATGTACTATTGAAATATAACTTATAAGGGCAAATATATATCAATAAAAATGGTTGAATAGATAAGGTTTAACATGGGTTGAATAGAAAAATAAATATTCGTCTAAGAACAACATAAGGAAAAAGAACACTAAAATATATAGGGTGATGTCCAGAAAATCTACCTGTTTAATATTCTATCTGTAGTGAAGAATGTGTGGACACATATGTCTATATGAATTTTTTTATTTTCTTTCACATATTGTTATATATTTGTACTTGTGTATGTGTACTTATACATATATAAGTATATATGAGATATTTATATATATTTATAATTTATGTGTTTAGGAGTTTTATTTTTTATATATTAGATGGTGTTATTTTTATGCATATACATCTATTTTTCTATCTATATCTGCATATTTTAGTGTCCTTTTTCCTTCTGTTGTTCAGCAATAGATTTTAATGTTTATTTGAACTTAATTTCAATAAAAACAAGACAAATAAAAAAACATGTATTTTCCTCAGTTTCTTCATTAAATAATTTTATAATTTTAAACTTAATATAGGTTAAATGGAGTAGTGGATAGCAACTTGGATTGAGGAATCGGAGAGCCGAGTTTGAATTCCAGTCAAATCCATTACATTCACTTACATGCTAATACCTTTGGGAAAGATATTAATCCTCTCCTTCTCCCTCCAGCTAGGGGTAAATAGCAGAACAGACTGTGTTCTATAACCTTGGGTGGCAACTGGTCTAGGAGAAGGACAATTCTGAATTCAAAACCTGTGGAGGATTGTTTGAGGACCTTGTGACATGTAAGTATCTGTATTGAGCTCTTCAAAAGTGTGGTTGATTCTGCACAAAACCATTATAATCAAATATGTGCTGGTGTCTG
>CAHIKZ030002024.1:4080000-4162500 GCA_903632075.3 Acanthosepion pharaonis
ATTCTTTCAAATAATTCATCTGGAAATCAACCTCAGGATTGTTTTCTGTTTTTGTTGTTTTGTTTTGTAATGTATTTTTTTGTAATGTGTTGTTTTTTTTTTAACAGGAGTAGATAGGCTCACCTACTGCCTGGTCCATACTCCTCCCACTTCTTTGTACCAAATTAGAGGCTCATCCCTTGTTTCTTGTTTAGGAATGGTTCCTTTTCTCAGTCCTTACTAGTGGTGATATCAAGAATTTTTTGTGATATGTGTGGATGGTGGCAATGTCTTTTCATATTGAGGGTACCAGGTTGGCAGTTTTCTGGTTAGGAGCCCAAACTCTTGCAGAGCATCTTGAGAGCCTGCTTTGATCAACAGTTGCATAATATTGGGATTCTTGCAGTGCTATGTCATGTATGGAAGGGTATTCCTGCAAGCAACTCTGGTACCAAAACCCCAAGACCATACTACTGCTACTACCCATGAACTACTCTCTGCCAAACAATATGGCTTCCATTTCACTAGGTCTAGTGCCAATGTGTCAACAGCCATCACTGAATATGCACACCAAGGTCTTGATAATAAAGGCAAATAATGGCAAAGATCAATCTGTGACTCTAGATATCTCAAAGGTTTTTGATAGGGTTTGGCACATTGGTATTCCATGTAAGTTCCAGGGCTATGGTATTGCAGGATGATTGTTTGATTTAATGGAATCATTCCTATCAAATTGTGAGATAAAGGTTGTTTTGTAGTTCCTGTTTTTAAGAACTCTAGAGAAACTTCTGACTATTGCACTTTTAGTCCCCTCTCACTTTTCGGCAAAGTATTCGAGGTTTTAATCAATGCTAAAGTGCTTAAGCATCTCACCTTTCATGACCTACTCTCTTACAAAGAATTTGGCTTCTGTTTTACCTGGTTACCCATTGATGTGGTTATGGCCATCACTGAATATGTATATCAAGCTCTTGATAATAATAGCAGAGCACGAGCTGTGGCTCTAGATGTCTCCAAGGTGTTTGACAGGGTTTGGCATGCTGGTCTTCAACGTAAGTTTCAGAGCTATGGTATTAATTATTTGATTTAATCCAGTCATCCCTATCAAGTTGTGAAGGTCATTCTGAACAAACTCACTTCAAGATCCTTTCACATGGCTCTATCCTGGATCCTACGCTGTTTCTGATCTTCATTAATGATCTTCCAGATGTCGTCAGTTACCAAATAGGCATTTATGCAGATGACACTACCATTTACTCTTGTCTCAATAGCAAATCCATCAGAGCTGAGAAAGTAACCTGACCACTGCTTTTGAAAAGGGCCTCCTATCAGTGGGGTAGGAAATGGCTTGTAAATTTTAATGCCTCTGAAACTAAACTGCTCTCATTTAACCACCACAGAGAAACTTCCCTGCCCAATATCAGCATGGCTGATACTCAACTGCAGGTGAGCATCTTACTATGCCTTCTTGACCTCCCGTTTTCAACTGACTTGAAGTGGAAGAATTACATTGAATTAATAACTGCATCTATTGCAAGGAAAGTTGGTTCATCTTGCACATTTACAAATCTACCATTTAGCTGTGTATTGAATACTGTTACCATATCTAGTTTGGTGTCCTTGCTATACATCTTGAGGTTCTTGACAAAATCCAAAGAAAGATCTGGAATGTAATCAATCCTGACTTGGCATATCAACTTACCTTGGCAAGCTTTATTCCCTGGTGCCCCGACTACATAAATTTAAGCATGCTACTAGATTGACATCTAAGTCCCACCCTTTCACTGCTGAAAAGGTTAAATGTAACCACCATTTCTACTCCAACAGTTTCTTTTCTTGCATTTTCTGATTTCCATTTACTTTATTCCCTGAAACCTGCAATCTTCAAAAATTTAAATTCAATGTCAATCGCCATCTTCTGTCATCTTGAACGGCACTCATCTTTTATCCTTTCCTAATCCCCCCAGCCTTTTCTCTTGCTTTCACTCTCTGTAACCTCTCCCCCACTGCATACTAGGGGCATTCCTACCTTGCTTGGGGTGAAATGATTAAAAAAGTGTCAGGTTAAGAAATTTAAAGTAGCACCTTGTACATACCCACAGACACACACATGCACACACACTAAAAATATTGGTACAAATTTTTCATTACCACCTCATGCACAAAGATACACACACACACACACACACACACACACACACACACACACACACACACACACACACATATATACACAATGTAATGGACTAAGTCTGACAATTATTTAATATATTTTAAGGATATTAATATTTAATGTATCTATTAAAAATAACACATAAGCTGTATATATATATATATATATATATATATATATATATATATATATATATACACAAATATAGATAACTAGACTCGTTTTGAAAAAACCTCGAATTTTTTGATTTGCTAATAATCAAATCAATCTCGAGGAAAAAAAGGTTTTGAAAAAAAGAAAGAGCTACAAACATGAACTTCTGCTGGCAAAAAAATCGCACAGATGCAGGTCTGAAGCCCAAAGAAAAAACCCCGATACGAGTAAACAACTAACTAACAAAAGCACTCAATACAGCCGTAGAGCAGACCTAGATACACCTAGTGAGTCAGACAAACCTACCTAGGTTTCACCTCAATGGATCATCAGGGAAAGTAAGGCGCCCTTACTTTCCCTGACGATCCATTTAGATGAAACCTAGGTAGGTGTGTCTGGCTCACTAGGTGTATATATATATATATATATATATATATATATATGTATGTATATATACAAGATCAAAATTACAGAGAATCAATATTATTTATGAACTGACATGTCCTATAAGGAACTGCATTCCTGATCAAGCCAAATTCATGAATAATTATATTGGCCATACACCAACATGCCTATCAAGAAGACTCACACTTCTCTGGTCTTAGCTCAATTAGGACTCATTTAAACACAAATGGTAATCTACCAAACCCTGTCCACAAAATATTTGTAGACACTACTACTGTAGTAGCCTCATCCACATGTAAAAAATGGATAAAAATAATGGAAGCATTAGTAATAAAAAAGAAAAAGCCAACACTCAATAACATCAACTATGAACATGGCCATAATGTGCTGACTGTATTTGGAAAATAACAAAAGACATTCCAACTTTACAGATACACATATATAAAAAACTGCAGTACCTTGTCAGTCATCTTTAATGAAACATGTATAAAAGAGGGGTTGCTGCCCAAATATACAATTATATATATATATAAGTGTGTGTGTGTGTGTGTGTGTGTGTGTGGATGTATGGCAGTTGGATGGATGTCTATATAAAATGAAATCTGATACAATTTTAAAAATAATGAAAAATAAAAATCCTTGCAATCGAACATCTCAAAAAAGCTATATAGTAAGTACAAAATATGGATATCATTAAGAAAGTATTTAGAAAGAGAGAAAATTTCCAGAGAATAAAACCTGACTCTGTGGTTTCACTGGGATGCACTACAAATTATTGGTGTGAGGGAAATGGGAGATGCAAGGAAGGATGTATTCCTGTCGACTAATGGATAATTTACAAAAGCCTGAAGACATCCTGATGGTGATGTGAAGGTTTTATAGATCATAAATCATTTTTCAATGATCAAATAATTTGAAGAAAATCTACAAAATAGTTTTTGAAACTATACACACACAGATATAATATATAGATATGGATAGGTTGAAATGTAGTTAGATAGATAGATAGATAGATAGTTAGATAGATAGATAGATAGATAGATAGGATGAAATGTAGATAGGTATATAGATATGGACAAATGAGACAGAAAAATAGATAGATATGGACAGACTGAAATGCAGATAGATACACAGACACACAAATATATATATATATATATATTAAAGAGAAGAGAGAAGTTACAAATGTTTTGGTTATAATGTGGATTTTAAATAAATGTCATACTATGGAAAATAGAGTATATTTTAAAAATCCACATTATAACCAAAAACTTATTTTTAAAATATAGACTTTCTCTCATTGGAACAACTATAACCTCTTATATATATATATATATATATATATATTATATATATATATATATATATATATATATATATATATATATATATATGCGCATATATATATATATATATATATATATATAGATAGATAGATAGAGAGATACGTATGTCTAAATGCGAATAGATAAATATGACCAAAATGTGATAGACAGATGTGAATATAATGAAATAGCTACATTTATAGCTAGTTATGATCAAAATGATATATACATATATATATAGTGATAGATAGATAGATAGATAAACTTATTCTATCAACAGTGACTCTACCTTTTTAGTGACACACTTTCGTTCATTAAGAGCTATGATAAAGAGATCTGTTAGAATCAATCCCATCACTATAATATAGTCAGAGGAAGTAATTCCTGTGGGCTATTGAGGCTGAACAGGCAGGAGAGAAACAAAGAGAAGATTGTGGTTTCATGTGGTATTAATTTCCATACTGGCATGAAAGCTTTGATGCTAGGTTTTACCCAGGAAGAGACCTCAGTTGCACATTTCTTAACAGGATGATTAAAGGGTGTCACAAAGAAAATCAGGGATCAATACCCCAGTCAGCGGATTAATAATAGAAAAATGGCCTGTTAAATAGGGGTTCTTGACTTATAGGAGAACTTATAGGAGATATCAATAGACATTAGCACATGGTTGATGTTACCAAAAGGACAGTGTTGAAGAGCCCACAATGAGTGTGGCAAGACAGTAAGGAAGAGAAATGTGTTAATGAGAATCATGTGAGGAAGTCTACTGTGAAGAAAATAATCTGTGGAAAGCAATGGTCACTTCCATCATGAAGGAATATAGCACCGAAATTGAAAGAAATAATCTGTGGAGAGCAATGTTTACCTCCATCCTGAAGAGACATGTTAACAAAATTGAAAATATAAGCTGCAGAAAGCCATAGTTACCTCCATCCTGAAGAGACATGGCACTGAAATTGGAAGCCGTAATCACCTCCATTGAGAAGAGAAATATCACCAAAATTTTACAAAGATCTGTGGAGAGCAATGGTCAGCTGCACTGGAATATGGTCCCCCCCCAATCCTGAATGGATGTTATGTGGCATACATGATACATGCTTAGGCAATCATGTATCTTTTGATACATGACTGATGGGGTAGATTTTTTCCTGCAATAGGTTGCCATTTCTTTCTGTGGTAGACTGATTGCCATCCAGTGCTATAGAATCCACTCTGTCCTGCTATTTACCAATAGCTGGGGAAGAAGAAGAGGATTCATACCTTTCCCAAGGGTATTAGCATGTAAGTAAATGTAATGGATTCGACTGGGCTTCGAAATCGGCTCATTCCCTCAATCCTGAGCTGCTATCCATTCCTCCTGTGTGCCTATATATATATATATATATATATATATATATATATATACAAAGAATAATCACACATAGAATTAATCAGAAGTATTAATGCGATTATTGGCGACATCCATCGCTAGAAAACATAATATATGCATTAAAATCCTGTTCATCCAGAGTGCGAGTTTTGCTCCTTGAAGAAAAACTTGTTGTCTGTAGTTTTTCAGTTTATTTGATGTTAAAATGCTAGTAATTATTCTATGTGTGATTATTCTTTGTATGTAAATCATATGCTGCCTAATGTTTTTTATATATATATATATATATTTATATATATATATATATATATATATATATATATTTAAGCATGTTTCATTGAATGATTTAGACATATTGAGTCTATTTTATGCAGATCCTTTTCAGTTCTCTAATGAGTTTCTTGATGTTACAATGAAATTCATCAAGAAGGCACTGTAGTTTCTTTTAACCCATGTACTTTTGATCTTTTCTAAAATCATCTTCATGGGTAAATTACAATGACAAACTTATTGTAACTGCAATAAAATCTACAATCCACTGTGATGGTGAATTTTAAATTTTATGCATGGGTGTGCTCTGTAATTATTATAAAATTGTAAATTTATCCATAGTGGCTATGGAATATTTAACAAAACAAGAATTTCAATATAAACAAGCGTCCCAATATTAGGGGGCTGACCAGAAATTGTTAGAAATGCAAAATGACATTATATGTTTTTTATATGCATTTTATTTCTGCTACACTTGTAATCTATATTATTCAACATGTTTGAAATGAAGACATTCTGCCTAAATATACACACACACACACATACACACACACACACACACATATATATATATATATATATATATATATATATATATATATATTATACTACTAGTAATACTCGGTTGGAAAAAAAACCCAGAGAGCAGTAAGCTTGTAAGCTTATGAAAACAAATTGGTATCTCAGGAAAAAAATTGGAAAAAAAAATGAACTAAAAACATCCAAACAGGGTGAAATATATCATCCAGTGCCTTAAGTTTTTAATCCAAAGTAAAAAAAAAACCCAAGTGAATAATAACGGTAAAATGTAGAGTGCTCAATACACTAAGTAGAGCAGGGATAAATGAAATAAATCCTAAAGAGCCAGGAACAACCTACCTAGGTTTCACCTAAACAGATCTTCAGGGTAAGCTGGCTAAAGAGGAAATGACATGAAATAGTATTTATTGAGAAAACCACTAAAAACTAATTTGCATAAAACCTTGTGACCGGAGAAGATAGAGAAAAAAAACAAAAAAAAATAACCCAAGCCTCTATTCCAATAATGAGGATTTCCTATGTCTACACCTATCTAAAATCTCAGATCTTTGATTTAATGAATTATTAGGTTCATCGAAGGTGGCTTTTACTAATTTTTCCTCCATACATAATAAGCAATACTTGTCCCCTGCTTTATACTTATGGCATTTTTTTAGTATTTCCCATTTTAAGATGGAGTCAATACCATCTTCCTGTTTGATATTCCATATGTATGTAGACAGGCTAGTGATGTGTTTGTAATTTTCATGCTTAAAGCTACTTAAATGATTGTAGTAATGCTTTTTGAAGTTACCTTGGGTGAATGCTATGTAAAATGTAACATTTTTATTACTACTATTAGGTTTATTTCTATGTATTTCAACTTTATAAACCACACAAGTATGTGTGATTTATAAAGTCATACCCTGAAGATCTATTTAGGTAAAACCTAGGTAGGTTGGTTCTTTAGGATTTATATATATATGAACAAAAAGAGAGAATACCATTTCTAGGATACTCACGTAGTATTTTTTGTCATATAAGTTCTATCTGTGGAGAGTTTCTCTTATTGAAGTGTCTGGCTTGCAGCTGAGACAGTGAGATTCTTATTGGAGGTCAGCAAGATGTCTGACCTTCCTATAATAAGATGTCTTATTATTGAATACTTGCAGGTAACTGATCCATTCATCATTTAGCTTGAGCTTCCATAATGCCACCTTCAGGCTTATGTGATAAATTTTGGTCACAAAAGCATAAAATAATTCACCGATAAATAGAAAAATTCCGCCATTGTTTAGGCACTTAACTTTCTATGTGACATGTATATCCTAACTATATAAGTATCTATATCAGGAAACAAATTAATATCTATTGCATTTTATGATTCACAAACACTGACACACACACACACACACACACACACACAACTACATACCCACATTCATGCGCACACAGAAATATATATATATATATATATATATATATATATATATAGATAGATAGATAGATAGATAGATAGTGAGATAGATAGATAGATACAGCAAGTGTTGACATAGAAATCGATATTCTGTGGTGTCAGTTTCACCCTCCAGTGCAATCTTCAGACCAACTTTGTCTGAATGCCTCTTTAATGCATGATGTATGTATATATATATATATATATATATATATATATATATATATATATATATATATTAAGAAATGGACAAAGTCCGACAATTTATTTATTAAAGACATTTTTATCTATAAAAAAAAAGAAAAGAAAAAAGAACGTTAAACATAAAAAATGTCTTTAATAAATATATATATATATATATATATATATATATATATATAAAAGTGAACATTGAAGTCAACACTCAGAGGCGACAGACTGTTTCACTGTAAATGCAATCATCGATTTCAAAATATATATGTATGTATATATACACACACACATACACACACACACACACACACACACACACACACACACACATATATATATATATATATATATATATATATATATATATATATATATATGCATCTACCTGTATTCATGTCATTAGAAATTGGTTTGCTCAAACTCATTCACAGTATTTTTTTCTAATTAATATTGCAGTATTATATTTAATTATATTAAATATTATGCATTGTATTATTTTACTTTTTTTTAATTATAGTTAATTACTTTTAATATTACTGTATTATGGTGTTAGGCTAGGTGCAATTACTGATAGCCTACAATATCTGGATAAAAAGAATTTAAAAGAATTTTGCATTTCTCAAAATTCTGCCAAGAATTCAGTCTGACCATTAGTCTGAAGAAGACCAAGATGATGAACCAAGGCAATGAAGAGCCTCCAGGCATCAAATTCAGCAACTACAACCTGGAGCTAGTTTATGAATTCACACACCACAGCACCAAAATTTCAGTTTGCTTCTCCATAGACACTGAACTCAATTGATGAATCAAGTAAGCTGCCACCATGTTTGCCAGGCTGACTTTAAGATTCTGGGAGAACAAAAAGCTTACTAAAAACAATATAATTTCAGTCCATAGGGTATGAATCATCAGCATGATGCTCTATGGCAGTGAGACTTAGAGACTCTACTCCAGACAGGAGCGATGCCTCTTTCCTCTTCACTCTCTGAGACACATTCTGGGCATCAGTTGGTATAACCAGGCTACTAATGCTGTAGTTCTCACCCATGCCCAGTTACCCAGACTATAAGCCCTTCTGGCTCTGCTAACTTGGATATGTACACCATATTCCAGATGGGAGGATTCTGAAGGTCCTTCTGTACTGGCTACTGGCAAGAGATCACAAGGGCGACCTCATCTTTGCTTCAAGGATATCTACAAAAGTGACATGAAGCTGATGGACATGGTCATCAAGACGTAGGAAGATGTCACAATCAATTGCTCATACTGGAGATGAGATTTACACCATGGGTTGAAGCAAGGAGAGGAGAAACAGATTCTTACCTCGAGGAAGAAGTGTACTTGATAGAACGAAAATGACAGTGGCATCAAGAGGGAGGGCATCTTCACATGCATTCATTGCAGTCAAGACTGTCAATGTCATGTGGGCTTGTACAGCCATAACATATGCTGCACTACCATTAGCAACAGAGGCAAAACTCTTTTGGCACAGAGCTCTCAAGACTGTCTGATGCCACATAAATTATGGCATTAATCATTAAACTACCTATGTCTCTGCTTTGTATTTGAGAGTCAGGAGATAATTTTTTAGCTATTTTGATGGGCAAAAATTAAAGGTTCTTATATGTCATTAAATAGACTTAGGGTTAGGATTACTTTATGAAGCAAAAACAATTCCATCTTAACTAACCAATTTCGTCTTAGCTAAGCAATCCCAACAATTTAATTCCAAACAGAACATCTCCACTGAAAAATTGATATACATTTGATTTTATAATTCTTTTTGATCTGCATTTGTTCTTATAATTCTTTTTGGCCTTCATTTGTTTTTATAATTCTTTTTGACGACCACTGAAAAACTTTATGACAAAAAAACAAAAAGAAAGCACAAAAGGAAATTGAAGATTAAATGAAATTGTCTTGGATAATGAAAATACTTAATTTTAAAAGCTTAGACAACTTAAAGAACAGTTTCATTTCTAAGCTTAAAAATAAATGAGTTGCCACGTAAAGTAATTTATTTTTAGCCAATATCTTAATAGGAAATGTCTGTTGACCTGATGGAATATTCTTTAAAGCAAAATATTTTTCTTTTATTTTTTAATGCCATGTCCCTTTATTATGTAGGTGATCATAGCCCTCCACAGCTTATGTTTTCTTATTGTCTATAAATTATTATGATTTCTTGGTAAAGATAATGAATCCTGTTAGCTTTTTCAGAGTTTTCAATTAGAATATTCTTTCCACTAGACTAGATATCACAAAAACCTCAAGAACCCAGTCATTTCTGATATTTAATTCATAGCTTAGGAGCAAGGAAAGATGAATTCATACCTTTCCCAAGGGCACTAGTGTGAAAGTGAATGCAACAGATTAGGTATCAATTTGAACCTACCCCATTGTTTTCATTTTGAAATCATATTATTGTAAAAAAAATTCTTTCTGACCTGCATTTGTTTTATAATACATTTTGACATTCATTTCTTTTTATAAATCTTTTTAAGCTGTGTTTGTTTTTATAATTCTTTTTGACCTGCATTTGTTTTTATAATTCTTTTTGACATGGAAATTCTTTTTGACATGGAAATTCTTTTTGACATGGAAATTCTTTTTGACTGACATTTCTTTTTATAATTCTTTTTGACCATCATTTCTTTTTATAATTCTTTTTAAGCTGTGTTTGTTTTTATAATTCCTTTTCACATGGAAATTCTTTTTGACCGACATTTCTTTTTATAATTCTTTTTAAGCTGTGTTTGTTCTTATAATTCTTTTTGACATGGAAATTCTTTTTGACATGGAAATTCTTTTTGACCGTCATTTCTTTCTATAATTCTTTTTGACCGTCATTTCTTTTTATAATTCTTTTTGACCTTCATTTATTTTTATAATTCTTTTTAAGCTGTGTCTGTTTTAATAATTCTTTTTGACCTGCATTTGTTTTATAATTCTTTTTGACCTGGAAATTCTTTTGACCAGCATTTCTTTTTATAATTCTTTTTGACCTTCATTTGTTTTTATAATTCTTTTAAAGCTGTGTTTGTTTTTATAATTCCTTTTCACATGGAAATTCTTTTTGACCGGCATTTCTTTTTATAATTTTTTTTGACCGACATTTCTTTTTATAATTCTTTTTAAGCAGTGTCTGTTTTAATAATTCTTTTCAACCTGCATTTGTTTTATAATTCTTTTTGACCTGGAAATTCTTTTTGACTGGTATTTCTTTTTATAATTTTTTCTGACCTTCATTTAGTTCAAGCAAAGTACCTACTTTTTTTGATCCCACCTAAACAAAAACGAGATATTACTTATACTATTTACATTGTTCGGACTGTTGTCCTCCTCTTTGTTGACATATTCATTATGTTTTGGCTGTTTTGGGGGTTTTTTTGCTGTTTTTTTTTAAATTGAATTTATTTTATCCTCTTTTCCATTTTTGTAAATTTTGAATATTATGTCTTTGGTGATTTTCTGTGTTAATACAAGCGCTGGACGTAATTTTTTACTCGAGGCTCACAGGCATTGGAGGAATCCCTTCTACAAGAAGTGAATGTTGAACTTTAACTAAGTAAAAACTTTACATTAACATTCCAGACTCCCTATCCATAGTCCCTCTGACTAATATGCTACTCCCCTATCAATCTATGGGATGGTGTAGTGAAGGGACAAGTATCTCCCTTAACTCTCTCCTCCCAATGTGTCTTTTAAACCTCTCACACACAAGCTTTCTGTACATACATAACAAGTACAGTGGCTCCCAGACCAGCTTGACTATCCAGTTCTATTTCCAAACCTGTTGTTTAGTTTTTGTCTGTCTGTCTGTCTTTTTTTGTTGTTTTTTTTTTAATAGGAGTAAACAGGCTTTCTTAATACCTTGTTAATACTTCTTCCCCTTCTTTTGAACAGAACTATAGGCTCATCTCTTGTTTCCTGTTTTGGAAGGGATTCTCAGATCCTTTCCTTTTCTCTGGCCTTAGTAGTAGTGCTGTTGTGAATCTCTTGTAATGTGTGCAGTTTGTGGCATCTCTTGTAATGTGTGCAGTTTGTGGCATCAAGAATACCGGTTTGCTGTTCCTGACTGGCAGTTAGGAGCCTGAACTCTTGCATAATGTCTTGAAAGGCTGCTCTGATCAACAGTTGCATAATATCGGGGTTCTTGCAGTGCCATGTTGTGCATGGATGGGTGCTCCTGCATGCACCTCCAGTAGGCAACCCTGAGGCCACATTATGTTTCAGTCTGTGCCAGTTCCTTTCTGCTCATACTATATTTGTTAACTGACGGTTTTTTTTATTGCATGAGGTCTTTTTCCTTATCAATGTAACTCAACATGACCACAAGCAACCAAAAATATAATCTTAAACCAGCTCAAAAAATCACCAGGGGGTGAAATACTTATTTTCCCCACTGTATATGCATAAATACATAAAATCTAAAATATTAAAAAAAACTAACCTTTTCCACTACTATAAGTGTAAATGTCTGTCAAAAATTTTTATTGTGTATCTATCTATCTATCTATCTATCTATCTATATATTCAATGAGTCAATGAACCATGTCCAATCAAATTGAGGGCTACAACTGGAATAATTGATGTCCTCATGTGCCACATTTTTTAGATTTTCTTTTCAAGATCCTTGTATTTGGATAGTTTTTTGAAGATCTTTAATCTGCAGAGAATGCTATCTCAATAAGAAAGCACATTCTGTTTATGTGGTCCCTGATCATGCTGTTGGAGTGATTAGCTTTGATTATTCTGTCCGTGTGTATTGTAAAGTTAAATAAAATTGTTACAGATTCTATGTCTTTAACCAGATATGGGTGATGTTCATACCAGTTTCTTACAGTTTCCTTCCCATAAAAGTTGCATATTTTTCCAGTGCCAAATCTATCATAATGAGTTTTATATTTAGTAGGTATCACTGTGTAACCTGATACAAGATGGTCAATTGTTTCTGTTGATTTATCACATAATATGCATTTTGGGCATACACAATTTTTCAGTATATGTGCTTGGTAATTTCTAGTTAGCAAACATTGTTCCTGTGCAGCAAGAATAAAGCCTTTGGTTTCAGCTTTTAACCCTGCACTACATAACCATAAATGGGTATGGAGTTTGATCAGCTTGTTTGGTACATGCCTCCATGAAGAGGCTTATCTTTCCATCGTTTCTGCATTTGGTACATTGCATTTGCTTTCTTTTTTAGGTTCTTTGGTGCTGTAATAGATATATTATGGCTTATCCGCACTTCTTCACTCACTTGAAACTCCTTTTGAATTTAATAACTTTCTTCATTAATAAATAAAGTCTCTTATTTATTTCATGTTCTTTGATACAGGTCATCATTCAGTCTTCTGTAGTTTCCAGGTATCTTTGAAGGATTATTGTTGGGGTTTTGTAAGACAGTTCTAGTTGAACTAATCCTCTGCCTCTTTCAGATAGGGACTCATACAGATGATCAACATCAGCCTTGGGCTAATGCATGCAAGTGAGAAACTTTCTTGTTTTGGCATCTATTCACTTAATGTCAACTATGGCCCAGTTCAGGATGTTGAAATTGTATTGCAGCACAGGTACAAACAAGGTGTTTATGGCTGATATCCTTCATTTGGGTATTCTGTATTCCATTTCCTTCACTAATTCCTAGGTACATATAGGCTTCTTCTTTCAGTTCCCTAATCTTTGTGATAAAATCTAACTCTGTTGAATGTGTTTCTGTAATGCTCCATTTCTTGAGTGTGTTTTTGCACATTTATCTAATCTGAAATCCATACGTATCTTGTCATTGAAACATTTTACAGTATTGAGAAGACTCTTCAGTTCATTGTCATCTTTGGTTTGAGATCTTCTTCTTCTTCTTCTTTTTCTACTCCTTCTTTTTCTTCTTTCTTCTTCTTCTTCATCTTCTTCTTCTTCTTTTTCCTTTTCTTCTTCTTCTTCTTCTTATTTTATTCTTTAGCATTCTGTTCCTTTCTGTCCAGTGTTACTATTTTTTTTTACATATTATTCTCCTGAGTAGATGTGTAGTTCCATATGCACAATGTTTTTCAGTTTCTTCTAATCAGGGACTGCCAGGAATTTTCTTAATGTTCTTGACATTGTTAATTGTACTCAGGATTTCAGTCATTAAACATATTGCAGTAATTTTATTATGCCTACAATAAAATATTATTTTAATCTCAATAATATCACAAAACATAAAACAAAAATTTAACATCAGACAAAATTATTGGCCGTCTTGCCTCAATGATCAAATGTGTAAAGTTTACTTTTGATTATTGCCTTAAATTGTTTTTGATATTTCCTAAACAAGGAAACAGGGATAAACCTTCATTTCTGTTACAAAATCAGGGAGAATTGGGAACTAGGCAATAAAGAAAGAGAGAAAAAAAACATTAGTATATAAAATTTCAGTGTTAAGATCAAGATGTTAGATGGATAGAGTTAAGTAGAATTCACAAGATCACTAAACACACTGAAGAGTATTTTCTCAAATTCTTACCTGGCAATATCTTCTCGGTTCTCCTGCATAGCATATACATTGATTCTTTCAGTCTTTTTTTAATTCATATTTTTCGTTTTTTTATTTTAACTCCATAAAACAGGGATTGATGACCACTTTTTCCATCTATATATAACCAACCAGAATTGATTCCAATATGTCTGCCCAGAATATAATCTTTCAATGTTTCTCCATACTTATTTTTAGGAGGAAGCTAATAACAGCATGGGTTCTCTGTAGACGAGTCTGAATTCCATTTTTTGCAATAGTTCCAAATCTACTTATTATTATTGTAGTTAAGTTCAAATTGTATAATACTTTTGTTCATTATATGCAAGTAAAATTTTGAAATTCACCACAAAAAGTTAGTAGATAGTTTCACCTAATATCCCATATACACTCTTCCCTGTCCTTTGAATAGGAGTAGAGGTTTATTCCTTGTTTTCTGTTTAGGATTGTGTTCTTTCTAAAGTTTGCTTCAACTTTATACAACTAACGTCTGCCTAAAATTTGAAAATTTATTTACTATTTATTTATTTTTATTTATTTATTTACTTTTTTCCATAATAGGAAGAGATAATTTCACCAATCATCATGTTCACACTCAAAGCCTATTACAAAAATGGATGTTCAAACAGAAATGCATTTTGCATACTTTGTGACTTTTTTGGTCAACATAATCAACCAACTAAGAGTGCAATTGAAAATGATGTAACGTTGTTGCAAAGTGGTGCATTTCCTGCGCATGATGATGAATAAAGGATTTTCAGCTACATTCTCTTGGACAGCAGCAATGTTTTCAGCTGAATGGCATAAACAAGTATGCAATGCTGTTTTTACATCTGCTACCGATCCAGCTTGTTTGAATTTATGTACAATTTTTCCAGCTGCACTCTTGAAACTTTAACACATTGTTTGATTGTTAATCTTTCCATGGTTGAAATTGCCAAAGACATAAGTTGTTAAATCTGAAAGAAAAAGAAAAAAAATCATTGGAAACTTAAACTTAATTCATATTTGAAATTGGTCCAAGTTATTGGAACACCCTTTACATATATTACCCTTGTTTTGTTATTTTGTAACACATTTACCTCTTCCTGCCAAGTGACAATCGTTTCTTTCTTACTGATAATAATAATAATAAAATCTGTATAGTGATATTTTTCTAATGAAGGTTGGTTAACCAATGGTCTTGGTTTGTAGAAAATATTTTGAATGCTTATAAATGGTGGAATAACTTATTTAAAGGACTTTGTTGAAAGAAGCACATCTTTTGTCCAATCCTGATGTTTAAGAGAACATGCAGACAAAAGCCAACATGTTTGCTTATGCCAATGGTATTAGTGTAACAAGTTCTCAGAGACAATCTGTTGCTACAGGCTTCATTATATCACGTTTCTCTACAAAACAATATTCATTGAATTCTGTTTTTCTTTCCCTTAAAATTCTTTAAGAATTTGAAAATTTACTTTTAAACAAATGACACTAATCAAGAATCTGATGATAATGAATTCTTACAAAACAAAATGCAAGAAACTAATATTGCCTAGAGATTTTCTTTTGTTTTCTGTTAAATAAGCCAATCGTTTTTCAATGAAAGATGTTCCCAAGAACAATATTGAACAGGAGAATGACAATTTGTTGTCGTTAGAACATTCATTAACATTCTACTAATTAAAGTATAATAGTAAACCATACCTTTAGCAAATAGGGAAAGATGGACGCCAATGAAAATGAAGGAAAGGAATTGTGGGTAATTAAATTGCCATTTATATCCATTGAATATATCAGAATAGTGTGTTTTGTAATTGATTGGGACAGTGTATGTTGTATAATGGAATCTTAGCTGTCAAAAAATATGATTGAAAGCCAATGGGAAAAAGAATAATAAAAACTGTAAAAAGTGAATAAGGTAAAGTTGTTACTGTGTCAATTTATTTCATTATGGACCCAATTGTAGCTCAGTAGTTACTCAAGTGGGCATATACGTGATGGAATCAGTTCAGTTCCCTCAAGAAAAGCTGGAAGAATTAGTTTAATACATATATACATAGACCTTGTGGGTGATGAATTATTTTCCACCCTATAAATTCTTTCACACAGATGAAATGTGGCAAGACTCTTGCTACTCTACCACTATTTCCCTGAAAAGTGTTCCATTATTTCCACCAATTCTAAACTTCAAAATTAAGACTCACTATGCCAAGCATATTGTAACAAACTACACTTTGTCGTCCATTGATGAAATGTAAATTCTACTTAAAGAGCTTGTTCTCTCAAACTCCTAAAAGGATTCTTCACTGATCACTATAATCTTAACCTGTTCAAGTTTAGAGTTAACTGTTATTTTTCCCACATACCCTCATAAACTGTGCCCCTTATTGCTTACTTTATAACCTCTATCTCAAGTGGTTCTTGGTCCTTTTACAGAGTGAACATTTTTGTAAAAAAAATCTACAGTAAAACCTTGATTTAACATTCCATGATTTAAGGAATATTAAATTTAAGAAATATTGGATTTAAGGTTGATTTGTTTTTCAGCTTATCAACGATTATTTAAAGCAAGAAAATATTTTTAGATTGAAAGAATGTCTGGGAGACAGTAATGACTTACTCATACCAGTCTTACTAATTAACCCATAGCTGTAGGGAGAAGATGCAGATTCATATCTTTCACAAGGGTATCTGTGCATAGGTAAATATATTAAACCCAACTGGAATTGGAACTCAGCTTTACTATTTCTGAGTCATTATTCATTACACCACCCACACAACAAAGCTTACAGCACTTGTTATTCCCAAACAGCCACCCTTCTAGATACTGACCATGCATGACATTGCTTAACTTTGGTGATCATACAGTGTTTGAATGTCATAAGGTGGTAAGCCATCAGGTGGTAAGCCATGCTTGTAGATTGTGGGCCATAACAAAGTCACTTTTTATTTTTATTGAATATTTCAGCTATTTTTAAAGACAGTTTTCACTACAGAAAACAAAGCCCACTGGCAACAGTGTGTATATGCGTGACACAAAGAGAGAGAGAGAGAGAGAGAGAGAGAGAGAGAGAGAGAGAGAACATGAAACAAACACCTATATCACTGTTTCAGGTTGTTTAATTTTACACTTAATGATCCCAGGTGAGTGCACTGAAAAAAATCATTGTTGGAAGGATGATTCTAGTACATGTTCCTGATTACAGCTTAATCTCTTCAGATGGATATTCTTCTATGTACTGTGTCCATTCAGGACATTTGTGATCATCACTCTCCCCAATTTCCTTTTTACTTTACAACATATCACTTCAGGATGTTGGCAATAATGGTTTACCCCAATTTCCTGTCCTTTGTAGCTCTTAATAAATTTAGTCTCTTTCTATCCTTCCTAAACCCTGTCCGGCTATCCATTTACACAAGTTTGTCATATAGGTTATGCACTTTTTCCCTCTGTCTCTCTTGCCTTCAATATATCTTGTGAGTGTCTAATTTTCTAAGCTCTCTGTGCTCATTATTTGTTCTAGAAAGTATCAACATGTTATTTTGTTGTGATCATCATCATCATCATCATCATCAAATTATTTATATTGGGTCCTTTTTTTAGATATCAAGTGTCTTTTGTAAATCTTGTTTTAAGAAGGGTGTGAACTGTTTTTGTTTTTATATTTTGTATTTACTTTGCTGAATTTTTAAATTTTGCCTAATTTTTTTACACAGTGTATGTTTACATGCATTCCTGTCTCACTTATTAGTACAAAGTTTATTACAGTGCAGATTACATCTGTACCATCACTTCCAAAAACCCTCTCAATATGAGCATAATAAATGTATGCATGATTGTTTTATTTGATATTTTATACAAATTTTAGTTAACCATCGGTCATTTTTGTGCTGGCTTGTATTTAACAAAATGGCATCCATTAAACATTATGGTTAACAGAACTTGCTTCTTCTTTTCAAAATAATGGATATATCAGATTAAAGGATTTGGACAACTCAACGTGGTGTAATGGTTAGAAAGCTTGTCTTGCTAGATCAATTACGACTGAGTAGTGAGTTCGATTCTCACTGGGTGCCCCATACTTTCGGCCTTGTGCCACATCTAAGCCGGGCTTAAAAAAATCACTGTATCACATAAAAGGATTCCAGGAACTATCATATTTAAGGAATTACTGAATTTAAGGAATTACCAATTTCAAGGAACTATCAAATTTAAGGAAATATCAATTTCGAGGATCTATCTGATTTAAGGCACTATTGGATTCAAGGAACTATCTGATTTAAGGTACTATCAAGGCACTATTGGATTCAAGGAACTATCTGATTTAAGGTACTATCAGATACAAGGATCTATCTGATTTAAGGCACTATCAAATTCAAGGAACTATCTGATTTAACATACTATCAGATACAAGGATCTATCTGATTTAAGGCACTATCATTCAAGGTACTGTCAGATACAAGGATCTATCTGATTTAAGGCATTATTGGATTCAAGGAACTATCTGATTTAAGGTACTGTCAGATACAAGAAATCATCAGATTTAAGGAATTATCAGATTCAAGGACCATACTTTTTGCTGCATCTCATTGTGAAATTTATGATAAATCTTAGGAGAGATAGCAGAGCAATTTTCTGTTGCCTGCTTCATGCTGTATTTTATTGTGACAGCATTTCTAGTTGCTCTCTCTTGAACTTCAATCAATCTTTAATAATTCTTATTTTCCTTCCAACTGAGTTAATAATCAGCTACTGTATTAACACTGAGATACAGTTGGGAGTCCATTTTAGTTGTTGATGAGCAATGCATATAAAATTAAGGAATTTTTAAGGAGAACTGAAATTACAAAGAAATTGGTAATGGCAATCAGAAAAAGACAGATAGAAATCAGTGCATGAAGAGGAAGGAAGGCTTAGAGAATTTAACACTGACAAGACATATCCGTGCAGAAAAATCAGAGGATATTACTACTTTAAAAATTTGCACAATCGATAGAGTAGAATATTCCAGAAAAAAAGATTAAGTTTATAAAAGAGGGATCATAAATATAGGGGCAAAATAAGAATGGCAAAAAAGAGGAGTTATAAAGAAGGGGTCAAAAAGAAGGTTCATTACAGAATGATAAATAAAAAAATGGGTAAAATATGTGTAATCAAAAGAAGGGTCATAAACAAATGAGGTCAAAAGAAGGTTGAAAAAACAAGTAGGATCAAAATAAGGATCATAAATCGGTGGGGAAGGTTAAAAACGAATGAGGTCAAAATAAGAGTCATAAACGAGGGGGTCAAAAGAAGAATAAAAAACGAGTGGGGGCAAAAAAAAGGGTTGTAAATGGGTGGGGTCAAAAGAAGGGTCATAAACGGGTGGGATCAAAAGGAGAGCCCCAAACAAGTGGGGTCAAAAGGCATTAAATACAAGTGGGGTCAAAATGAGGATCATAAAAGGATGGGGTCAAACGATGCTTAAAATGTGTGGGGGTTAAAATAAGGGTTACAAACAGTTGGGGGCAAAAGAGCGGTAAAAAACGAGTGTGTCAAAATAAAGGTCATAAAGAGGTGGGGTCAAAAGAAGGGTCATAAACAAGTGGTGTCAATAGAAGGTTAAAAACGAATGGAGTCAAAAGGAGGGTCATAAAAAGATGGTGTCAAAAGAAGATTAAAAAATCTCCTGGAATCAAAATAAGGATAATAAACAAATGGGGTTAAAAGAAGGGTAAGAAATGAGCAGGGTTCAAAAGAAAGGTCCTACACAAGATTTTTATTTAGTCTTGTAATATTTTGATCTATATATTCCTAAATTGAAGGAATTTTTAAAATATTTCACAGCTAAAACAAATGATGGGACAGTGTGAAGTGATACTAGATATAATACTTGAAAAAAAAACAACACAACGCCCACTGACACTTACCGTGCTGATACTCAAAAAAGGCACACCCGCAAATCATTTTTTAGTAATGCCTTATGAAAGCTGAATGCACTTAGCAGACATTGGACCACTTATGTTCAAACTTCACTAACCAAAAACCAGGAAATAACTCAAAACTGGAGAAAAAATGTTAAACTAAAAGCTTTCATTTGTCTTTAACCAAACATGATTAATATGAATAAAGACAAAAGGAAAAAAATTTCTTAGCCAGTGCATTTTATCCGCGGCTAGATTTTATCAAGGTGAATGTAAGGATTTTATAAACAGGAATAAAAATGCTGTGAGTTTTTCAAGGTCATAAACAGGTGTGGTCAAAGGAAGTATTATAAACAAATGAGATCAAAACCAGGGTCACAAACAAGTGGTGTCAAAAATTCAAAAGAAGGTTAAAACTGAGTGGAGTTAACATAAGGGTTATAAATAGGTGGTGTCAAAAGAAGTATAAAAAACGAGTCAAAATAAGTGTCATAAAAGGGTGGGGTCAAAAGAAGGTTAAAAGCATGTGGGGTCAAAATAAGTGTCATAAACGGTTGAAGTCAAAAGAACGTTAAAAACGTGTGGGTCTAAATAAGAGTTATAACTAGGTGGGGTCAAAAGAAGGGTAAAAACAAGTGGGGACAAAATAAGTGTTGTAAACAGGTGCGGCCAAAAGAAGTCTAACTGAAAGTCAAGGTAAACTATGGAGGATGCTAAGTGATGTAATTTAATGTTTAATAAATAAAAGCATGTAAAAACTGGTATTGTTGAATTTTTTTATATTATTATTTATTTTATTTTAGCTTGAAAAATTAATTTATTCATTATATATTTTAATAACTTATATTTTTCTTTTGTTTTTATTCATATTGTCTTTTATACTTTATTTTATATATTTAAATATACGTTTAATTATATATATATATATATATATATATATACCCAAGTATAAAAGTATGACATGACTTCGTTGTCAAGCTTTTGAATGTTTCTATACTTGGTTTCTGATTGGTTATTCTAGCTTTTGTAACAATGTTTCCCCTAGTGTAGGATCGTTAATTAATCTGAAACTTTTTAAAACCATTTATTTTATTTTCAACATCATCACTTGATAAGACACAGAGTGTGTTGCAAACAAAATGGCTATTTTTGTAGTGATTTTATAACATACTTATAATATTTTTTTTTTTTAAAAAATAATATATATATATATATATATATATATATATATATATATATATATTCTCTATAAGTATCCATCATAAATCTTCTGAAGTAATAGAAATTTCAGATTAAAAATAAATACATTAATTCTTCAAAAATATAACTGGGCAGTAAATGGCTTGTAAATTTTAATGCCTCCAAAACAAAACTGCTTTCATTTAACCACAATAGTCTTCTCACTTTCCTTCATTATCTTTTGAAGGATATTTTTTTGGTTTTCTTTTTTGTCTCCTATCATCACTGTGTTATTTGCATCTCTTATGTTGTTAAGATTGTGGCTGCCTTGTCGAACTTATAATTCTCTCAGAAGTGTCTGACTGTATAAGGTTGAATAAGTTCATAATAATAGACAAAAAAACAATGTTATTTTTTTTCATCAGATTGTTTTTCATAAGGGAATATAAATATCCAAATTAAATTCTTTGTATTGGAACCATAGAATTTTTTTACAATGAATTAGTGTATATTATTCTTTATTAATTCTTTTATTTATTTCTAAAATAAATACAATACAAAAAATATAACAATATGTAAAGAAAGGATACACCCCAAATCAGATGTTTAGTGATTTGTTAAAATTTAGGGAAATGATTTGGGGCTGAAATTTTTCAGTATCCCCTCTATCCACATTGCAGTATAGATAAAATTCATACAATTAAGTTCACTAGGGGACTTCTACATGGTGTAATGATTTGCAATCTTGTCCTAGATCAATTATGACTGAGTAGTGAGTTTGATTCTCACTGAGCGGCACCTACATTCGGCCTTATGCCACATCTAAGCTACACAGTAAATAATTATGTTACAATTCTACATGGTATAATGATTAACAAGTTTGTCTTGCTATATATATCAGGTCATCCCATAAGTTCTGTTCGAATTTTGAATAAAGAAAACAAGTGACCAAATGTTACATTTAATTACAGATTCAATCAACAATGTATTTTCCCTGATTATCTATGACTTCCTTCCACCTATTAACAAGCTTACTAATTCCATTACTGTAAAATTATTTTGGCTTTGATTCACAAATGTCAGTTTTAACCTCTTCCTGTGTTACAAAAGCTGTTTCTTCTAAATGATTCTGTAAGCTACAAAACACATGGTAGTCTGAAGGAGCAAGATCAGGAGAATAAGGTGGATGAGGAATTTTCTCCCAACCAAGTTCTTCGATCTTTTGTGATGTGATACTTGCTGTGTGGTGTCGCGCATTGTCCTGATGAAACATCACCCCTTTTCGATTCACTTGAGCAGGTCTTTTTTTCCTCAAAGCTTGGTTCAAATGCTCTAATTGCTGACAGTATATTTGAGCATTAATTGTTGCATTAGGTGGTAAGAATTCAAAGTGGATTATTCCTTGGTGATCCCCCCAGATTGAAAGAAGAACCTTTTGCCCATGAAGTTCCCTTCTCGGCTGTGGCTGGGGTCATTCCCCTTTACCAAGCCACTGTCTATGATGCTTAACATTTCAATAAAAGATCCATTTTTTGTCACCAGTCACAAGTCTATCTAAAAAGGTGAAACAAGTTGGCGAGAAGAGCAGATGTCAACTTGGGATTTGAGGTTGTTTTCAGACAATTCATGAGGCACCCATTTTCCAAGTTTAGGAACTTTTCCAAGTTGTTAAAGATGATGATGAACAGTTGCATGGTTTGAACTGAGAACCACTGCCAATTCCTCAACTGATAAAGCAGGATTTTCTGCTGCTTCAAGAAGCTTTTCATCAAACTCAACTGGACGTCCGGTTCGATCTTCATCTTCAAGGGTGAAATCTCCACCTCTGAATTTTGCAAACCATCTTCTGCAAGTTCTTTTATTCACACATTCCTCTCCATAAACCGAGTGAATGTTTCTAGCCTCTGCTGAGTTTCCTTTCTTGAATTCATAAAGTATTATGTGACTCAAATGATTCTTTGGTACTTCCATGTTAGCTGTTTTTTAATCAAACAAAATTTAATTTTATTGTTCTCTGAAATAAAATTTGATCAGTTTAAATGCATCTAAACATAAAAATAATGTTCAGCTCCATTAGACATTATAAAATACTCTTTAAATTTCATTCATTTTAACAAAAAGTTAAAATTCGGACAGAACTTATGGGATGACTTGATATTATAAGTTGGTGCTCTTTACATTTGGCCTTATGTCACATCTAAGGTATGCTTAGTAAATCAAGAGGCACTTTGACATGATGCGTCACTATATCAATTACAACTGAGTTGTGAGTTTGATCCTCACTGGGCGCTCAATACTTTCGGCCTTGTGCCACATTTAAACTACATTTAGTAAATTGCCAATTGATGAATTACCTAACTTCTAAGTTAAAACAAAGAAAAATGGAAGAAGAAACAAAAAACATGAATAAATGAAAACCTTCTTCTTCTATATGCCATGTCCATTTCATGATGTGGGCGATCATGGGTTTCCACAACTTCCTTTCCTTTGTGGCTCTTAGTAAAATTTGTTATTTTGCTATCTCTTCAGATTGCTGTGCTGTTAAACAATTATACAAGCTCCTTAGGTCAGTTATTTGCTGTTTTCCTCTATCCTTCTTGCATTCAGTTAGCTCTGTGTGTGACAAATTCTCCAAGCCTGTTTTCCTCATTATGTGCCCTAGAAATTTCAATTGTCTCCTTTTGATTACTGATTTTTATGCTGTCTTTAAAAATGTGCTTTTTTTTTTCTAAATCATAATAACTGAACTTTTTGACAAAAATCTGAAGGAAATCTTCAAAAAACCACCACAGAATGAAAAGAAAATATATATATATATATATCATACTTACTAAAAACTCTGATTTTAAGTTGAGAGTATGAAAATTTTGTCTTGTAAAAACAGAAAGCAGATAAAGTGTAAATATAAAACTTTATATTCCAGAAATAGTTGCAGTGATTTGCAAAAATTGTTTTTTGTACAGTTTTTATAGATTATACATTTATCAGTGACTTTGACTGTTACATCCAGCCACTACTCAGGCTATCATCTGAACTGATAACATGATAAATTCTCCTTTTATTTGTACCTCATGTGTGGAATTAATAGTAGACACTAAATGCATGTGAATATTTACAAGAAAAAAATGCTCAGATAAATTTGAAAATGTGTTACTCAAAGAGTATAACATTTATTATGACTTAATAACTATACATGCTTAAATGTAAAAGTTTCAATATTAATAAGCTGATAAATATCTTAAATGCTGTGTAAATATTATATTCCCCCATAAATTATAAGTTAATTAAACTTTATTTTAAGTTCACTCGGATATTGATTGTAATTAATAATTTTCATTAAAATACATTTTCATTTTGTCTGAAACTTATTAATTAATAGAATATATTACAAAAATTCAGTTAATTATTTCAACCAATGCTTTTATCTACTAGTGTTGGTTAAAGTAATCCAGTGACTTGACCTAAAGCGTTGTGAGTTCAATATCTGGCCACAGCAGAGGTGAACAAAACTTGGAGAGTTGAATTACTAAAGGGAAATAACTGAAACTGAGATATTCAGAAAAGGCATGGCATGTGGAACTAGAACAATCTACCCAAAATAAAAGGTTCAGCTTGAAATTCCAGCATATATCACTTGAAGAAGGCTGGAGCATACAATACCTGGAATGCTGTCAATATAACAATAAAGATTAGGACAATAGTCTGAACAATGTAAATAGTTTTGATATTTTTTAAAAGGTTATTAGTGGTCACAGAAAAGTAACTACTGAAACTCCTACAGGAGGTAGTAAAAGAATGCTAGAAGAAGGGACTAAGCATCAATTGTAAGAAGACATTGTATGATTGTCAGCAAAAGGAACTGTCCAAGATGCAGATTACAAATTGAAGATACCAAAATCAGGCAAGTACAAAAGTTTAAATATCTAGGAATTGTTTTAACATAGGACGGAAAATGCAACACTGAAATCTGAAAGCATATTGTAATAGTGAAATATGCCCTCCAAAATATAAGTAAAGTATTCAGAAACAAGAAAATTGTGTTTAGAAACAAAGAAAAGAGCCCTGAACTCTTATGTAATATCAGTCTTCCTATATGGCAGCAAATGCTGGAAATCTCCTTAAAGATGAACAAAAGACTTGAGTCAACTAAAATGTAGACTTCAGAAGGATGCTGAGAATACCATGGGTGGAACTTATGAATAATGAGGAAGTTTGAGGGAAATTGGAAGCAAAAAGAACACGTATATATAGAAATTTCTAGGGCACATAATGAGGACCTATTGAAGGCAAGAGTGACAGAGAGTAATCTGTATCTATAAAAGGCAGGATGCGTGTGTGTGTGTGTAACAAATGCACAGCCGCAATTTTTGACGGATTTGCACCAAAATTTACATGCACATGCTGCAGGTTAGCAGGAAGGCCAAGACTGACTTTTCATTTCCCAACTACCATTGATAGTTGAAATAATTGATTTTTTCATGCTTCTATGGCTGTTTTCATGTAGTTTGCGGCCATTTTCTACTGGCCAGAGTGAGAGCCAATAGCTGGCTGCCATGAATAGGCAGGAAGATTCTATTGGCCAGCGTGAGAGCCAACAGCTGACTGACATGAATGTAAACTAGCATGCTAGCATACAAAAAAATATCGCTAGCTGCATTCATCACAAGTGGGAAAAATTTAAATCTGCATGGCACTTTACTCCAATTGGCTCATTCGCTTGCTTAAACTCAACGTTGATTCTGATTCCACAGAACTGGGTTGGGTGTGAAAAAGTATTTGTTGTTAACATTCTTTTTTCATTCAGTTTTTCCAGTTACGAGTCCTTTTTTAAAGCCGATTGTTTTGTGTTCATTTTGTTTAGTTCTTTTTTTGTAACAGATTTAATGTTTAGTATAGAACTTAAAAAAAATTTGCAGTGTGAGATAGGCAAGAAGTAAGGCATGTAGCAACATTAGCATGGCAAAGGGCACTCCTTTAAAGGCAAGGAAGGGCAAAAATATCTTAAGTCAAGTGATAGCGATTGCTGTATGAGTCGTACGATTTTTAAATCAAGCACAGGCAATGCCGGGACATGCTGCTAGTATATTTAAAAAGCTTGTCTAATTGGTTGGCAGAACATGGACTGGAGATAGCAAAATAAATGTTGAACCTTACTAAGTTTCACAAATGATCAAAAGTTGAGGGAACCCATGATTACCCACATACTGAAGGGGCATAGTATATAGAAGAATCTTTGGATAATGTTTTTATTTATATTTTTTGGCTTCTCCTAGCAATGTTCATTGTTTTAGCTTAGATATTTAGATATTAAGGAAAGCAATGATATAATTTTCTCTATATACTACAATGTGTATAGATGAGGTGCTGAAAATTTTTCAGTCAAAATTACTTCCCAAAATCTTAACAAAGGACCAAACACCATCTTTGTTTTTTTTTTGGTGGTGGTGGTGATAGTATTGGGGTTGGATCCTTTCTTAGTTCAGCTGCCAACTTTTCTGCACCACATTGTATATTTCAAGCTTTCATTTTTTTTTTTTTTTAAAGATAATCTCAGGCAAGGTTTTATTTATTCATACTTTTTACTTTCTTCTTCCATTGCTCTTAAAATATTTTCTGTTAACTGCAGACTGGAATATTTTTATTTTGCAATTCTTCAAGGCACAGCAAAAGAGGATGAAAAGATAGAAACAAAATGTGAAGAGAGGCAAAAAAATACATATATAAAGAACAAAGCAAGAGAAGATTAAAAAAAAAAAAATAAAACAATGTTTATCTTATGGAAACTAAGTTTCTCTTTTTGCGTACCCAATTTAGCCTGTGTTCAAACGTAAAAAATAAACCAGGAAAAAAGAGAAAAAATAGAGTTGAACGTACAATCAGTAATGAAAGGAAAACGAAAAAACATGAGACATACTGAAAGGCAGCAAATATATTTGCTTCAAAAATCTGTCCATCTGGAAAATAAAAATAAAAAAGCAAAAAAAAAAAAATTACCAAAATTATGTAAAATTAGCATTGACAAGACCAAATTAATCTCAGACGATTCCAATAAATTGTATTCTTCCAGTTCTGTGCTAAATTAATGAGATCTTGACATTTGTACCATAGTGAAAAGTTTGGAAAAAGAATAAGGATTTGGATCAAAAAGATGGCATATTTGATAAGTTGGGAAGTTTACCAGACAAGAACCATGAAAAAAATGAATATCTGTTGAATTAAACCTGCACGAGTTCAGAACAATATGTAGAAAAGATTGTTTATACTTTGAGAAATGTTATTAACATAGCAAAAGAAAAATCAAAAAGAACATTTCTTCATAAATTTACTGTTGCTAACACAACAGTTTTGAGCAAAAAAGGTAAACAACATGGGTTCAAAAAGTATTCTTATTAGACAAACAGTGAAATAAATCCAAAAGGTATGTTAATGTTATATAAACTTGAGTCATAAGTAATTTTAATTTGGAATAGCCAAAATTGTAATGTTGATCAAATCCTCCCAATGCTATACGACTTTAACCAAGATCACTTTCTGATCCACAAATTCACTAGATATTTTGGCCATATGTGAGAGATAAGAAAGCAAAGCCCAAAATAAAAAAAATTTGTCTTTAGCATAGATGATCCAAGCATCATATCTAGTCCACAAAACAAATCCCTGTAAAAATTAAAAATGCAATAGCCAATCACAAACGTTGCCACAAAAAAAAACAGAATAAGCCTGGAAACCTGCATACAACAGATATAAAGTACTACCTTATCAACAACTAGACGTTCAGTTTAATACATTGACCATGTCAAAAGACTGCAGGCCCATCCACACACCACACCAATGTCAATTTCAACCTTGAAGATAGATGGATCAACCCCACCAATAACACCCCACTCAGGCTACCACATAGCTTCACTAATTCACTCCAGGACTCACTTCTGACCTAACTGAGACCTTGGTCAACCAAACCAACAAACCCATCAACTCAAAGTCTTGCTGACCCTTATAGCTAATTGCTTCCCTTACCATATCAAGAGTTTTATCACCTTTTCCCACAACTATTTTCTGTAGTAGGTTGCTATTTCTTTCTGCAGTAGACCAGTTGCCATCCAAGTCTGTCCTGCTATTTGCCCCATAGCTGGTGGGGAGATGAAGAGTATTCAAACTTTTCCCAAGGGTATTACCACGTAAGTGAATGTAATGGATTTGAGTGGAATTTGAACTTGGCTCTCCGATTCCTCAATTGAGCCACTATCCATGACTCCACTGTGCCTCCTCTTCTTATAACACTAACAGATCATTAAATATATCATAACAGGTGATAAAAATTGGGTTACATACAACAATGTTCAGCATAAGAAGTCGTGGACTGAGGAGGATAATTCTCCACAACTAACCCCAAAAGCCAAGATGCATTTAATAAAGATAATGTTGTCCATGTGGTAGGATCATTGGGCTATTATTCATTTAGAATTCTTAAAAATGCAAGAAAACACAAAATGCTCAATTATATTTGAAGCAGCTGCAACATGTCCCCATTAGGGAAAATGTTGTTCATCTCCATGACATCACAAGGTCACATACAATAAAAATAACACAGGAAAAAAAAATCATTATTTGTTCTACCACAACCCGCCATATTCATCTGACTTTTCGCCAACTGAATATGACCTTTTTTAATCACTTCCGATTGATTTGATGGGGTGAGCTTTCCAAAATAAAAAAATCAGATTAAAAAGATTGCTGAAAAATTTTGTTCCCATCAAAACCTGTAGAATTTTACTCAAAGCGTATCAAAGTTCTGCCTGATAATTAGCAGCAAGTCTCTTCAAATAATGGTGAATATATAAAAGAATAAAATGTAATTGTAATTTATTATTTGAAGAATAAAGGTGATAATTAAAAAAAAACAGAAATTATTTATGATTTAGCTTAATAAATAAATATGATGAGAAAAGGCATCCGTTTTGCACTCCTCTATTTTGGTGTAATGTGTTTGCATATGTTATAAAATAAATTAAGACATATCTCGGCTGATTTACAGGCAAATAAACTAACATACTCAAGAGCAAGAGCTGGATGTGAACGGGACAAGGTTCTGTCACAAAATGACCATATTTACGCGTTTACGCATATTCCCAATGCACAAGTTCTGGTCGAAAAATAAAATAATATTTTAAAGTGTTTTTTTTTTTTGGTCAATAAAAATGCTTCCCTCCTAATTATACTCACACCGTTTTCCGAGCCTGTTAAGCCATAAAAAAACACTATAAAAGGGGTCACACAGAAGTACAACAGGCAGTCAACAAGTGGCCAGGGAAGAGACCTGTCATGGTCAGGCCGAACGGTCAGCAGGGGAGCGTCAGCGTCAACATGTGTGAACTACTATGAGAGATCGACCTAGATCAGAAGCCGGCTTATGAACTATACCACAAGGTAGCTGTCCCAAACCGTCACGTTCCTGGTGAAAAAAATCATGTAAATCTATTTCTGCTGTTGTTGTATTTCTTTCTTGCAACCATACGCTTGTCTATAACACATACAATGCAATTGTTCCCAATAAATACCTCTAACCATTGCAATCTAGCAGTTTTCTTACAACTGTACATATACATTTCTTCTTACGAAATGTGCCAGTAAATATATGATTGAATTTTTAATAAGTTTCTAAGCCTCTGATTAATATGATAAATAGTTTTTTTTAATGTCCTTTTGAATCTGATTAACACAGTACCATATGTCTATTTTAAATCATAAAGATAAATCATAAAGGGCAATAATAAATCCTCACACATTCTCTTAGATTCCCCCCCATCAAATTAAACAAATGTGTTGGGAAAACACGTTCATGTCACACTCCTTTTTCTATTTCAGTGTATGCACTCAATTTGTAATCTGTTTGCATAGAGGACATTTGTTCTCAATATAGGCTCCATATCCTCTGATTGTTGCTCCTTGTCATGGTAGAGACATTTGTTTAGTCCAATTACTCTGAAAGGTCTAAACTCCTGTTAGGGCCAAACTTTGGCAGCAAAATTGAAGACAAAGATCTAGACTAACCCCAAGGACTCCAATGATGGAAGACATTTTCAACAGATCTCGATGATAAAACCAGTGAATGAAGAAAATGCCTTGATGGTAGAAAAATTTCTTTAATGAGAACCAGATTGAACTTTTTTAAGTCAAAACCTGTGAAATTTCACTCGAAAGGCATCAAAGATTTGCCTAAATGGCAGCAAGTCTCTGTAAGTAATGGTAAACATATAAAGGAATAAAAAAACTAACTCTACATTAATAGTGTTACTGAATGATAGGCATAATATGAATGAAAGAGAAGGCCGTAGGATGTAAAGAGTATGGTTATAAAAAGGATCAATTGACTCTGGAAGAGGTTAGGATTTTAGTGATCAGGGAAACACTCACATGGGAGTCTGCTTCACAAAGTGGCACTGCTTGGAAAAAGGCTTTCTGAGTGGAATGTTCTTCCTATTTTTGGTACACAGAGAAAATTAGGATTATTTGCCTCTGTGAAAGTGACAATAGAATTTTCTGAATTGGAGCTAAAAATGGAGCTCTTCTGAACATTTGCAATGGAAATAGGGGTAGATTAATGACTGGTATCAAATATAGAAATAGACAAAGACATGGATAGATAGATAAGAAGAAACTGAAATTGATATAAGGTTACTTAGATGGAGAGAGAGAGAGAGAGAGCAAGAGAGAGAGAGATAAATAGTGGAGAAACTGAGATAGATAGATAGATAGATAGATAGATAGATAGATAATGCAAAGACTGAATTAGATATATAGATAAGTAGAAAGTGAAGAGACAAAGGTAGATATATAATGCAGAGACTGAGATGGATAAACAGACTAAAATATATATAAAGTTACTGTGATAGATAGATATATAGATAGATATATAGATAGATAGATAACGAAGAGACTGAGATAGATAGATAGATAGATAGATAGATAGATAGATAGATAGATAGATAGATAGATAGATAATAAAAGACAGATAGATAAAGAGAGAGAGAGAAATAGAGATAGTGAAGAGATTGTCATGGAGATGGATATAATGAAAAGACTGAGATATATATATATATATATATATATATATATATATATATATATATATATATATATATGTATGTATACATACATACATACATACATACATATAATTACATACATATATATATATATATATATATATTTATGTTTAACGTTCTTTTTTTATATATACAAAGTGAAGAAACAGATAGATATGAGAGAGAGGTAATGAAGAGACTGAGATAGATATATAGATAGATTGATATATAATGAAGAGACGGAGATAGATAGATATATAGATAGATAGATAGATAGATAGATAGATAGATAGATAGATAATAAAAAGACAGATAGATAAAGAGAGAGAGAGAAATATAGAGATAGTGAAGAGATTGTCATGGATAGATAGATAATGAAAAGAATATATATATATATATATATATATATATATATATATATATATATATATATATATATATATATGTATACATACATACATACATACATAATACATACATATATATATATATATATATATATTTATGTTTAACGTTCTTTTTATATATACAAAGTGAAGAAACAGATAGATAGAGCGAGAGAGAGGTAATGAAGAGACTGAGATAGATATATAGATAGATTGATATATAATGAAGAGACGGAGATAGATAGATAGATAGATAGATAGATAGATAGATAGATAGATAGATAGATAGATAGATAGATAGATTAAATATCAGAAATATGGATATTTCAGGGGGCGGAATGATTCTATTCCAAGTTGTTTGAATGATAGACATTCATGAAAGATAATGTCAGTTTCAGGATAAAACTTATTTAAATGCAGCGGAAAATGTTAGAATTAAAAGCCTAAGACCATTTTCAATAATAAAATATGAAAAAATGAAATCCTCAAAAACTAATTTCTGACTAATACTGATTTTTTTACTTGATTTTATGAATGATTTCTTGTTTGATATTGTTTTTGTTTTTTATTGTGGCTGGGGATTTCTTTTGTGTGTGTAGTGGGTGGGGAGAATGTATGTTTATTTGAATATGCATGCACATTTGTTCATGTCTGTGTGTATGTATATGTTTTGTGTGTGTCTATGAGTATGCACATATATTCTAATGTGCATTAGCGAATATGATTGTACATCTATATAAGTGTATGTATGCGTATTTGTGTAGGCATAAATGCACTTATTTTATTTATTCTTATGTTTTTAATACTTTTTGTTCATTTTTAATTATTTTTTACTTCATGTGAGTATTTTCTTTAAGCTTTCTTTTTCTTTCTTTTTCATTCTTTCTGCTTCTGTTTCTTTTTTGTTTCCTTTTTCTTTTTTTTCATTCTTTCTGCTTCTGTTTCTTTATTGTTTACTTTTTCTTTCTTTTTCATTCTTTCTGTTTCTTTTTTCTTTCTTTTTTCTTTCTTTTTCATTCTTTCTGCTTCTGTTTCTTTTTTCTTTCTTTTTTCTTTCTTTTTCATTCTTTATGCTTCTGTTTCTTTTTTGTTTCCTTTTTCTTTCTTTTTCATTCTTTATGCTTCTGTTTCTTTTTTGTTTCCTTTTTCTTTCTTTTTCAATTGTTTTTTCTGTTTCTTTTTTGTTTCCTTTTCCTTTTTTTGTTTTTTCATTTCTGTTTCTTTTTTGTTTCCTTTTCCTTTCGTTTATTGTTCTTTCATTTCTGTTTCTTTTTTTGGTTCCTTTCTTTTTTTGTTTTTTTGTTCTTTCTGTTTCTTTTTAGTTTCCATTTTCTTTCTTTTTCATTATTTCTTTTTTCTTTTATCTTTTTCATGCTTCCTGTTCGTTTTCCTTCTTTCTTTCTTTTTTCATTTTAGTTTTTCTTTCTTTTGATTTCCTTTTTTTCACTCTTTTTACTTTTTTTCTTTCATACTTTCCTTCATTCTTTTTCTTCATTTCCTTTTTTTTTGTACTTGTCTAGGGTCAACCATTATCTTCCCCATATATCCATATAAACTGTGCCTCTTAATCTGTAAACCTCTACCTGGAATGTCTCCCAGGCCTTATACAGGGTTAACATTATAGAAAAGAAAATTAAAAAAGGCCATGTTCACATTCCTTTCTCATCTTCTGAACAGGAGTAGAGGTTTATCCCTTGTTTACTGTTTAGGATTAGGTTTCTGGTTTCTTCTAAAGTCTTTTCTCTTTCATTCCCGTTTTAGTGGCATTATTACCTTGCTTGGTTGAAATGATTAAAAAAAATTCTGTCTTTGTTATTTCTTTTTTACTTCTTTTTCTTTTCATTCTTTCTTTCCTTCATTCATTCTTTATCTCTTTATTTTTCTTTCTTTCCTTTAGTTATTTCTCCATCTGCTTTCACTGGTTCCCAAACTCCATGAATTCAAGTGCCCTACGAGGTTGGCATCCCGCTCCCACCCTTACACTGTAGAAACTTTTAAATGTAGCCGTCTCTTCTACTCCAATAGCTTCATACCTTGCACCTCTCGCCTGTGGACACCCTTCCAAATTACTGTTTCCTTGAGAGCTATAATTTCCAACTATTCAAATGTAATGTCAATCGACATCTCCAGTTACATTGATCTATCCACTATCCCTCTCCTCATCCTTTCTTCTATCACTCCTATCTGCTCTTGCTCCAAATCTTCTGCAACCCCCTGCATCCTAGTGGCTTCACGCCTTGCTCAGGGCGTAATGCTTAAAAAAAAAAAATTTCTTTCTTTCATTTTTTCTTTTATTTCATTTCTTTGTCTATTTATTTACTTTTTCTTTCTTTTTCTTTCCTTTTTTCTTCATTATTTTCTTTCTTTCATTCTTTTCCAATTAATTTAGATTTTACATCAGCCAAAGTATAAATGCTTTCAGTACAAATTAAACCTATAACTGTGAAATCTATAATCCATATCTGGTCCCCACCCAGCTTAGAAATTCCAGACCCCATCATCAATGATATGGGTCAGTGGATTTATGGGTAATACAGTTCGTAGAAGACAAAGAAAAAGAAATTTACAAGAAAGAAACAATGAAATGTGTGGAAATATAGAGAAATATGTCTGATTAAGAGAGGAGAGAATTAATCTTCTAATACAGAAGGAATGGGAGAGAGAGAGAGAAGTGAAAAGGAAGTTTAAGCTTGGAATAAAAAGTGGAAAAGAGAGGTTAGTGAAAGAGAGAGAATGTGAGTGAGTGTGGTGGAAGAAGTGAAGGAGACGATAGAGAGTGAAATTAGAGAGTAAGAGAAAGAGTCTGAGAAATTTCTTCTTATATAGAAAGAAAAAAGGAGACAGAAGTGAAAGGAAAATTTAACAGAAATAGGGAATGAAAAAGAAATGTTTGGGAAAGAGTGTCTGTATAAATGAGACCGAAATTCAATAAATTAGACCAAAAGAGTCAGTGAGGAGGAGAAAGAAAAAGAAAAGAAGAGAAAGTGAGAGTTTAGGAAAAAAAAGAAAAAGAAAATATGAAAGCAGAAAGGAAAAAAGAAAATGAGAAAGAGAGAAACAGTGAAGAGAAAAAAGAGAGGAGGAGAAAAGAAATAAGTGAAGAAGAGCAAAAGAGAAAAGAGTGGCAGAGAGAGAAAAGTGAAGGGCAAAAGAGAAGAAAAGAAGAAAAGAAGAGAAAAAAATTTGAAAGAAAAATGAAGAAAACAAGAGAGAGAAATAAGGGAAATAAGATAAACGAAAAAGAGAAAAATGAAAACATAAAAAAACCAAAGAGAAAAGGGAGAGAAAAGGAAGAAAAAGAAGAATTGAGAGAGAAAGCGAAAAGAAATATAGAAGAGAGAGAGAAATAAGAAATGAAGATTGGGGATGAAAAGCAGAGAGAAATAGAAAAGGAAAATGAGAGAAGGATTGAGAAAAAGAAAACAGAAAAGAAACAAAAGGAAAAAGAAAAGGAATGCGAGAAATAGGAAATGAGAGATAGAGAAGAAGAAAATGATGGAAATAATGTGAGTGAAGAGAGAAATAAAAAGCAGAGAAAAAGAAAAGAGAAAAATAAAGAGAAGGAAAGAAAAAGAATAAAAGCAAAAATGATTAATAAAGAAAAAAGAAGGAAAGAAAAGAGAGATAGAAAAAGTCATTGAAAAAATAACCAAATGAGATAAAAAGACAAAGAGAACGTGAAAGAGAGAATGAGGGTGAAAGGAGCAGAAAAAGTAAAAAGAGAGAAAAGAAAAGAAAGAGAGGGGTAAAAAAGTGAAAGTTAAAGACAGAAGAACAACATTAAAAAGAGACAGAAGGATAATAACTGAAAATGATAATGTGTGTGTGTGTGATAAAAAGTGTGACAGAAAGAGAGGAAAAAAGAAAAGAAAAAAGAAAAAGAAAGTGAGATGGGTAAGGGACTGAAAAAGTAAGTAAGAGAGAGAGAGAAAAGAATAAAAATAAAAATGAGAGCAGAGTAAAGACTGAAAAATTAAATGAGAGAGAGAAAACAAAAGAAAAAAGTAGAAGGTGAATGGGACTGAAAATAAATGAGACAGAAAGAGAGAGAGAGGATGAAAAGAACTGAAGAATAAATGATTGGGAAAAAGAAAAGAAAAAAGAAACAGAGTAGGTGAAAGGGAGTGGTAAATTAAATGAGATAGAAAAGAAAAAGGAAAAGAAAGAGATAGGGAATAAGGGAAAGTAAATGAGTGATAAAAAGGAAAGAAAAAAGAGAATGGAAGAGAAAAGGAACTGAAAAAGTAAATGAAAGAGAGAGAGAAAAGAAAAATGAAAAATATGAGAGATGGGATAAGGGGTTGGAAATGTAAATGAAAAAGAAAAATAAAGGATAAAGGGATGATAAGTGAAAAAGAAAGAGTCAAGGCTTAAGAAGAAGAAAAAAATGAGAGGTGAGGGAAAAGGAGTAAAGAAATGAGACAAGCAGGAAACGGATAGACAGACAATCTGATTAATGTAGAATTTATATAATATATAATTCTTTTGTGAAAACTACAAAGGAGAGAAAGTGTGGAGAGCTGTAATCTTCAACATCCTTAAGAGGCACAGCATACAGAAGAAGAATTCTTTTATTAGTAATAATTTTCCTTTATTAGCCACAAAGTTGCCTTTTTGATCTATTTGTTTGTAAATTTTTCATGTGATTCTGTTGTCAATTTAGGATATTGTGTTTCTCTCATTCCACAAGGAACTTACAGTCACATTACATCGGAACACTGGTTCTTGTATGACCATCAAAGATAAACAATGTTAAGCTTGGTTAGTACCTAGATAGGCTACCGCTTGGGTACACACCCAAGCGGTAGCCCATCTAGGTGTGGTAAGTTTGGATGTGTGGGTGGTGTAATGGATTTTAATGAGAGAGCCAAGTTCTAATTCCTGTTGGGTTCATTATATTCCCTTCCACACAAATACTCTTGAGAAAGGTATGAATCCACCACTTCTCCCCACATCTATGGGTTAATCAGTAAGACTTGTATCACTAAATCATTATTATCTCCAAAAAATAAGAATTTCTTACAAAATATTTTCTGTCTTTAAATAAGGTTAATTAAAGGGTTGATAAGCTGTAAAAAATGAATGAATCAATCATTCCACAACAAAGATCATTTTCTTCAAATCAAAATTCCTCAAGATTATTGCCAAATTTTTGTCTTAAAAGCTTCCTTCTAAAATCAAAATGAGATAATGTAACCGAACTAACCTTCTCCTACATACCCTACTCCTTCAGCCTATGAGCAATCATGGAACTCCAAATCACCTATCCTTTGTAGTGCTTAGCAAGATTTATTTTTGAGCTATCCCTGCTTATTCTACTATGTGCCATGTTCCTTCAGGATGCGGAAGATCATGGTTCTCCACTATTTCCTATCCCTTGTACCTCTTAGCAAGGTTTGTTTTTGTGCTAGCCCTCCTTTTCTTTTTTGAATTTTAATCAAGTTCTCCATCCTGGGTATAAACTACATCCAACAGCAAGGCCTCTGATCAGAAGGTTTTGAGGAGCATGGAACCACCTCTTGATTGCTGGCATTCCTGGGTCTGTCCTGCCCCGAGGTGGTGGTACCTGTTGGGGTCCCATCTATGAGTGGGTGGTTGATCCCCAGGCTGGGTTCGGGGCATTGTGAAGGTGTGGAAGTGGGTTTTAATACCAGAAACACTTTGTAGAAAATTATTACCAACAATACATTGTTGTCAGCAGTGCATTTTTGAAAAGGAAAATATTGCCAGCAATAAAAATCTTGTCAGCATTAAATAACTCATTGAGGTTGATATGCCATAAAACAAAACAAACCAAACCAATTGATCAAGTTCACCCTAAGCAAATCAGTAAAGACACTAAAACACAAGAGGTTACTGGGTGTGGAAGAATTAGCAACATGAATATTGCTAATGAACGGGAACAAAAAGACTAATCAGGAGGACAGTAGATAGGTATTGGCATTGCATTTAAATTTTTGCAAAAGAAACTGTTAGCATAGAACTTAAGGTTACATCTATCCAATTCCACTATTGATTGATGAAATCTTGACACCACTCTAGTACTACGCTTAAATTCAAAAAGTATATGTACCATAGCTTAGATCTCATCTAAACAATTACCATGAAAGTATTTGCAGAAAAGGCAAAGGTGGAAATGTGACTGAAACCAAAACACTACATCAGAACCAATAATATTTCTGATTCTTCTTTGGATTTTATCTAAGAGTTCTAGATAAATAGCAGGAGCACCAGACTATATGTAGTAGCAATATTCTAAGCATGGGTGAATGGTAGACATAGATTTGTAAGATAGATTCTGGAAAGAGAAATTGTCTTACATGATACAGTGAAACAAATTTCTTAGCAGATGACATAGCAATTGATTCAATATGGTCTTTCAACTTTATATCAGCTGAGAACATTAGCCTGAGAAGGCACAGTGAGGCACTTTTCCTATCTTTATTCTTCTATGTGTCATGCTCCTTCAGGACATTGGTGATCATGGCTCTCCACAATTTCCTGTACTTTGTAGCTCTTAGTAAAGTTTGTCTTTTTTTTATAACTACTAATCCCTGTTCTGCCTCCATTTAAAAGGTAGGCTATATATATATATATATATATATATATATATATATATATATATATATATATATAATATCCTGTGGGTTTCAAATTTTCTACACCCTCTTTCCTCATTATATGCCCTAGAAATTTCAATTATCAATAATGACTTTCTGATGCTAAGTATAAGTCTCCATTTTGTTTTCAATTCCCCTATTCCCCTAACACTTTGTCATATTCTCTGTATCCTTTTATCAAACTACATTTCTGTTGTCGTAAGTCTTTTCTTCATTTGTAACAATTATTCAATGAGAAGGTCCTATACATAACCTATACATAACCTATTGAGGTTGATATGCTGTAAAAGAAAATAAACCAAACCAGACCACAAGTCTTACAAGACATTTCACCCATCTCTTGAAACAATTTCACCATCAAGTTATATAAAGAAACTCATTTTCTGTCAAATTTTTCCTTTTCTTGAGGAAGTTGTTTCCAATCTTAAGTTTTTCCAAATTTTGAATGACACCTGATATATATATATATATATATATATATATATATATATTGCCAAATTGTTAGATTAAGCTTTGAACCATTATATCTTAAAAATGATTAAAGATATATTACTGGAATTCTTCAAAGTTTTTATAACAATATTGGACTCTACTTTGAGCAATAAGAATATATTTAGCTCTAAGTTAAAATGACACTCCCTCATCCTGTTGTAACCTTGTCCACTTTTCCTGTCTACTGTTTCCTCTTTTTTTTAAATTTATTCACCATTCTCTTGATGGTTCTTGAATGGATTTTGAAATTGGAAGCCAGAGTATGAATACTGGTACCATTACACAAGGCTTGTATGATCTTTTTCCTCTCATCATTGCTCAGTTGGGAACTGATTTTAACCTGTTTTCTTTCTAGTTGGATAACTCAAAGGGATTTTAATGATTCTTATGAAAAATGTTATCAAGATGGCTACACATCTTATCTGAAAACCTGGAAAAAAGAAACTCAATTAGTTTAGTGTTTTTTTTTCAATATTAAACATTTTCGGGGATGGATAATTATTCCATGCTGTTACATGATGTGAAAAGTTTTACTGATACACCCGGTATATATATATATATATATATATATATATATATATATATATATATATAATAACACACATTGGGTGATGGTGTCAATAAAATAGTGCTCAATGTAGAATAACAGAGCTATAAATTATAAGTTAATAATAAATATACACTTTTCCTCACCAGTAGCACAACTCTGAGTCATATGCACAATACAATCATCAGGTGCTGATTAAAAACTGTCTATTACATAATTTAAATTTTGATATATAAACCAGATGATAGTAACAGTGGATATTATTTACAGGGATTGTTTAGAAAAAAAAGCGCACAAGTTCAGAGTTCATTAAATTCAGAATTATGCTACCAGTGAAGAAAAAAATGTATATTTATTATTCACACACACACACACACACACACATATATATATATATATATATATATATATATATACAGAGAGAGAGAGAGAGATTAATTACTCCATTATATTATGTTATGTTAATTAATCTATTATATTATGTTATAACTATATTATGAAGGTTAACCACTTCTACCTCTATAATATAATACCCCACATAACTTCCTATAACTATGCCACCTTCTGTCATTTCCTCCTCTCTGTCCCCTCTGACATTCTCTCTTGCTTTCTTCCCAGAACTAACCAGTCCTCTTCTACAAACTGATACCATAAACAGTTTGAATAATCATGCAAATTTAAAATTCACAGGTGAAAATGATCATTAACTAATAGTATCTTAATTCCAGTTGTAAGAAAAAATTTGCTCTGTTTAATGAAAATAGACATTCAGAGCTCTTTGTGAATCAGTTTTAACATTTAATATTTAAAATTTTATATTGTGTTAATAGGACTCGCTTGAATTATACCAACTGATTACTACCTATATATATATATATATATATATATATATATTTATATATATGTGTAAATATATAGGAAGTCTGAAGTTTTCAAGTTTCATACAAATACATACATATATGTGTGTGTGTGAGTGTGTGTGTATATATATATAGGTAGATTCATAATAGATATTGATACACTCCTATACAATACATATTTACTCCCCTACCTATCACACTTTTCTATAAATTCTGACATGTTTCCAAGATTTTCCTGACCTCATATCAACAGAATGATTAATAAAAATCAATAACACAATCAATAAATCATCATTCTAGTGCAAAATGATTGATATCCATCGTCGTTATCTATTTTTAATATCGACCTGAAAAGTTTCCCCCAACCATACTTGCAAACAGTTTGCTGCCAACCAAAATACACTTTTCTCTCTCTCTCTTTGTTCATCCCAAACAGCCCCCTCCCTCACCCAACCAATTCTGCAATACAAGACAAAACAATGCAAATGGGGTTTAGCATTAAATATGAATTGTTGAACCGTTATTATGTTCAGGGTATCAATATAGCTCAATTTTCGTCTTCGACTGTGTTCTGTAGAGCACTACTATTTCCTGTTTTTGCTAAAAGATTGATTTCTTGAGGTGCTCTTTGGAAAAGAAAGTGAGAAACAAAATTATACCATGACAATCTTGACAACTCAAAGCAAAAATGATGATTCAACTGGGAACTGCTTTAACCATAATTCAAGAATTCTGATCATCCCAATATGGACAACCGCTTGAGCAACAAACAGTATGGATTTTGATCAGAATGGTCCACTGCTGATATACTGTCATTATTTGCAGAATCAGTGAGGCACTAGACCAGTCAAGGGAAAACTGTGCTCTGAAGGCCACAAGTAGCTGATTTGGGCTTCTGAATATCACATCTAATTTAATGAAGAAAATAAAGTTTATTAAAATTTTGCTTTCTTTGATTATCACTTACTCACTTACATTTTCTCTCATGCAAAGTATTTGAGAGAATTTGGTACCAAAGGGAATTAACTATGAAATTTCTGAGTAATCTCCCTTACTTATTAATGCCTGTTTGTTCGTGAGGACAGTTCAACTAAAGCATATGTATGACAATGATTAAGTATAATGTTTCTTGAATTTTGTAACCTTTCATTAAAGGTTGCATTCTCAGCATTTTAAACCATTGTTGATTTTCATTAAGGAAAATCATACATGTAAAAATATTTTGCTTTGGAAACGAGAAACTTTTATGTTATTTTTTTTTCTCTGCTTAAGAAATATAAGATATTTTTAGCATTTTCAAATGAAAAAAAATAAAAACAAATCACACACAGCAGCATGGGTTAATCACAATGTCATCAGTGCTAATATTATAAAAAAAATCTTCAGTTTGTAAATTGGAAAAATCATTATTTCTTAAAATAAAGAATTTTTCCCCATTTCTAAAGCAGATGCTTATGCATATGATCATTTGTAGGGAAAATGGCCGCTTTATTTCCAACAAAAAATTACTTGAAATTTCTTTGTTAGTGCAGCCCACTTTATGATGAGCCATATCTCATGTGGCCCACTAATCAGAAAAGGTTCCCTATGCGTGCACTAGACAATAAATATAGATGACATATGACCACATTAGATATTACTATATCTCAAGTATGATCAATTTAGATATTACAAAGACCTTAGACAAAGTGTAGTGTAGATGGTAACTGCACAAACTCTCTCACTATGGTATCCCTAAAAGAGTCTACTCTAATTATCAAGTCCTTCCTAATGGGTAATTCCCTGAAGGTAGTTGTTAATGAACAATCCTCCATATGTAGGCATCTTCCAAGGTTCACTTCTTGCTCCGACAATCTTTCTACTGTACATACAGAAATTGCCTAAGAGTATATTCAGGTCTTTTGTGAAAATTTATGCTGATGACACAATAATATATAGGTACACCAGAACCTGGCAGCTCACAGCTCATTGGGGGAATAACTGGCTGGTCGCATTTGATGCCATGAAAACAAAACTGATTCTGTTCCATCATCACCGAGCAGATTTTGTACTATTACCTATAATGATGAACAAGTATTCCCTCGGAGAGGCCCCATGCTATAAAAACCTATTGGGAGTCCAACATGACCCAGACCTCAAGTGGATGTCATACATATGATCCATCACTAAAAATACAGGAAAATGACCGATTCTATGTATTTCTCCAGTACCTGACTCCTGGTATCCTCTACTTTTAAAAGAACAAGGTCCTTCCAAACATGGAGTACTCACAGTCTTCACTTTCCAGTCTGGATAAAGTTGAAAAGTGTCACTGTGTCCTTGTGGGTGATGAATTATTTTCCACTCATTTGCACAGATGAAATGTTGTAAGCCTCTATCTGATCTATCGCTATTTCCATGAAAAGTGTTCATACAAACTATATTCCTTAGTTCCATCAGTTCTCACATTGACGACTAAGACCTGTCCAGCAAATTATAGCAAATGACTCTCATTCCCTTCATATGCCATTAGTGAGATGTAAGTTTCAATTGAGTAGCTTCTTTTGAAAAACCACTGCTTTGTAGTACTAAGTCTCGATAGGATGCTTCTCCAATCAATTCAATCTTAACCTTTTCAAGATTAGGGTTAACCATTTTCTTTCTCAGATATCCCCATAAACAATGCCTCTTACTCTGTAATCCTCTACCTCAAATGGCTCTTGTGCCTTATACAGGGTAAACATTTTTAAGTCACCATGAGGGATATTCAAGGATATATCTTTTTTTGAATGCGTAACCTCACAAGAGAGTCTCTATTGATGAATGTGCAGTAAGGTTCTTTCAGGTTGGTTGCCACATTATATCAAGTTACACTGAAGAATTTCATATATTGAGATGCTCTCTGAAAATATCCAAGCACTATATTAATGGTAAGCACAATCTTAACAACGTATAATATGCAGATGACACAGCATTGGTGGCAGACACAGAATGAAAACTGCTGGGTCTCCTAAAAAAGGTAGTAAAGAAAAGTGAGAAGAAAGGAATAAACATCAATTAAAAGTAAACAGCTTGCAATTGGATATGTCAAAATCAAGCAAGTATGAGAAATTTAAATATTTGTCAAGTCTTGTAACAGAGAATGGAAAATATGACACTGAAATCAGAAGATGCATTGGGAGAGTGAAAGAGCCTTCTAAAAGCTTAGCATAATATTAAGAAACAGGAAAATTTCATTAGCAAGTAAGAAATATGTGCTAAACTGATATGTAAATAACAGTTCTCTGATATGGCTATGGATGCTAGACAATTTCTTCATAGATAAAAAAAATTAATTGAAGAATTAGAAAGGTGCTTCTACAGAAGGATAATGGGAATATCATGGACTGAAATATGAGTAAGAATAATGTTTTAAGGATAATGTAAATGCTTATACTTAGAATCAGAAAACAATATTTAAAGAAGAAAAATATGACACCAAAATCAGGTAGCACTTTGGAATAGCAAAAAGTGCCTTCCAAAAAACTAAATAAAGTACAATTAATTTTTTTAAAGGTTTATCCACTTTTTTCAGGTTATTTAAAGCCTGAAAATATTTATAGATAGATTGTGAGAATCTTAATGAGATAAAAATGGTTTAGTGATACAATTTTTACTAGTTAACAAACTACTGGGTGGAGAAGAAAAGGATTCATATCTTTCCCACCTCTATTTGCACATGAGTAAATATAACAAATTTGAATGGAATTGGAACTTGGCTTGAATTAGTAAGAGACAGAAACATTTTGTTGGGAACAAAGCAAAGAGAACTGAACTGCTATATAATGAACTTAAGGCAACAAAGATGTAGTTCTGCAGAAAGATGGTGTTATATAGGAATAAAATGTTGCTGCTGACACATGAGTTTGAACATAGATCGTCAGTGGGCAAACACAGGCAATTCCATTATTGAATTAAGTAGATCACATGACCATAGAGGAAATGTATAAATTGGGTGATGTCTAATTGCTTGTTATTTCTACTCTATTACTATTCAGATCTCCATTTCTCTTCTATCCTCTATTGCTATTCAGATCTTCATTTCTACTCTATCCTCTATTGCTATTCAGATCTTCATTTCTACTCTATCCTCTATTACTATTCAGATCTCCATTTCTACTCTATCCTCTATTACTATTCAGATCTCCATTTCTCTTCTATCCTCTATTACTATTCAGAATTCCATTTCTATTCTATTCTCTATTACTATTCAGATCTCCATTTCTCTTCTATCCTCTATTGCTATTCAGATCTCCATTTCTCTTCTATCCTCTATTACTATTCAGAATTCCATTTCTATTCTATTCTCTATTACTATTCAGATCTCCATTTCTCTTCTATCCTCTATTGCTATTCAGATCTCCATTTCTCTTCTATCCTCTATTGCTATTCAGATCTCCATTTCTACTCTATCCTCTATTACTATTCAGATCTACATTTCTACTCTATCCTCTATTACTATTCAGATCTCCATTTCTTTTCTATCCTCTATTACTATTCAGATCTCCATTTCTACTCTATCCTCTATTACTATTCAGATCTCCATTTCCACTCTGTCCTCTATTACTATTCAGATCTCCATTTCTACTCTATCCTATATTACTATTCAGATCTCCATTTCTACTCTATCCTCTATTACTATTCAGATCTCCATTTCTCTTCTATCCTCTATTACTATTCAGAATTCCATTTCTATTCTATTCTCTATTACTATTCAGATCTCCATTTCTCTTCTAACCTCTATTACTATTCAGAATTCCATTTTCTCTGTCCTCTATTACTATTCAATCTCCATTTCTATTCAGATCTCCATTTCTACTTTATCCTCTATTACTATTCAGATCTCCATTTCTACTCTATCCTCTATTACTATTCAGAATTCCATTTCTACTATTGTCCTCTATTACTATTCAGATTCCATTTTCTCTATCCTCTATTACTATTCAGATCTTCATTTCTACTCTATCCTCTATTACTATTCAGATCTCCATTTCTACTCTATCCTCTATTACTATTCAGAATTCCATTTCTACTCTGTCCTCTATTACTATTCAATCTCCATTTCTATTCAGATCTCCATTTCTACTTTATCCTCTATTACTATTCAGATCTCCATTTCTACTCTATCCTCTATTACTATTCAGAATTCCATTTCTACTCTGTCCTCTATTACTATTCAGATCTCCATTTCTACTCTATCCTCTATTACTATTCCGATCTTCATTTCTACTCTATCCTCTATTACTATTCAGATCTCCATTTATACTCTATCCTCTATTACTATTCAGAATTCCATTTCTACTCTGTCCTCTATTACTATTCAATCTCCATTTCTATTCAGATCTCCATTTCTACTTTATCCTCTATTACTATTCAGATCTCCATTTCTACTCTATCCTCTATTACTATTCAGATCTTCATTTCTACTCTATCCTCTATTACTATTCAGATCTCCATTTCTACTTTATCCTCTATTACTATTCAGATCTCCATTTCTACTCTATCCTCTATTACTATTCAGAATTCCATTTCTACTCTATCCTCCTATTACTATTCAGATCTCCATTTCTACTCTATCCTCTATTACTATTCAGATCTTCATTTCTACTCTATCCTCTATTACTATTCAGATCTCCATTTTACTCTATCCTCTATTACTATTCAGAATTCCATTTCTACTCTGTCCTCTATTACTATTCAGATCTCCATTTCTACTCTATCCTCTATTACTATTCAGATCTCCATTTTACTCTATCCTCTATTACTATTCAGATCTTCATTTTACTCTATCCTCTATTACTATTCAGATCTCCATTTCTACTCTATCCTCTATTACTATTCAGATCTTCATTTCTACTCTATCCTCTATTACTATTCAGAATTCCATTTCTATTCTATTCTCTATTACTATTCAGATCTCCATTTCTCTTCTAACCTCTATTACTATTCAGAATTCCATTTCTACTCTGTCCTCTATTACTATTCAATCTCCATTTCTATTCAGATCTCCATTTCTACTTTATCCTCTATTACTATTCAGATCTCCATTTCTACTCTATCCTCTATTACTATTCAGATCTCCATTTCTACTCTATCCTCTATTACTATTCAGAATTCCATTTCTACTCTGTCCTCTATTTCTATTCAGATCTCCATTTCTACTTTATCCTCTATTACTATTCAGATCTCCATTTCTACTCTATCCTCTATTACTATTCAGATCTTCATTTCTACTCTATCCTCTATTACTATTCAGAATTCCATTTCTATTCTATTCTCTATTACTATTCAGATCTCCATTTCTCTTCTAACCTCTATTACTATTCAGAATTCCATTTCTACTCTGTCCTCTATTACTATTCAATCTCCATTTCTATTCAGATCTCCATTTCTACTTTATCCTCTATTACTATTCAGATCTCCATTTCTCTTCTATCCTCTATTACTATTCAGAATTCCATTTCTATTCTATTCTCTATTACTATTCAGATCTCCATTTCTCTTCTAACCTCTATTACTATTCAGAATTCCATTTCTACTCTGTCCTCTATTACTATTCAATCTCCATTTCTATTCAGATCTCCATTTCTACTTTATCCTCTATTACTATTCAGATCTCCATTTCTACTCTATCCTCTATTACTATTCAGATCTCCATTTCTACTCTATCCTCTATTACTATTCAGATCTCCATTTCTACTTTATCCTCTATTACTATTCAGATCTCCATTTCTACTCTATCCTCTATTACTATTCAGAATTCCATTTCTATTCTGTCCTCTATTTCTATTCAGATCTCCATTTCTACTTTATCCTCTATTACTATTCAGATCTTCATTTCTACTCTATCCTCTATTACTATTCAGAATTCCATTTCTATTCTATTCTCTATTACTATTCAGATCCATTTCTCTTCTAACCTCTATTACTATTCAGAATTCCAACTCTGTCCTCTATTACTATTCAATCTCCATTTCTATTCAGATCTCCATTTCTACTTTATCCTCTATTACTATTCAGATCTCCATTTCTACTCTATCCTCTATTACTATTCAGATCTTCATTTCTACTCTATCCTCTATTACTATTCAGATCTCCATTTCTACTTTATCCTCTATTACTATTCAGATCTCCATTTCTACTCTATCCTCTATTACTATTCAGAATTCCATTTCTACTCTATCCTCTATTACTATTCAGATCTCCATTTCTACTCTATCCTCTATTACTATTCAGATCCTCATTTCTACTCTATCCTCTATTACTATTCAGATCTCCATTTCTACTCTATCCTCTATTACTATTCAGAATTCCATTTCTACTCTGTCCTCTATTACTATTCAGATCTCCATTTCTACTCTGTCCTCTATTACTATTCAGATCTTCATTTCTACTTATCCTCTATTACTATTCAGAATTCCATTTTACTCTATCCTCTATTACTATTCAGAATTCCATTTCTACTCTATCCTCTATTACTATTCAGATCTTCATTTCTACTCTATCCTCTATTACTATTCAGAATTCCATTTCTATTCTATTCTCTATTACTATTCAGATCTCCATTTCTTCTAACCTCTATTACTATTCAGAATTCCATTTCCCTCTGTCCTCTATTACTATTCAATCTCCATTTCTATTCAGATCTCCATTTCTACTTTATCCTCTATTACTATTCAGATCTCCATTTCTACTCTATCCTCCTATTACTATTCAGATCTTCATTTCTACTCTATCCTCTATTACTATTCAGATCTCCATTTCTACTTTATCCTCTATTACTATTCAGATCTCCATTTCTACTCTATCCTCTATTACTATTCAGAATTCCATTTCTACTCTATCCTCTATTACTATTCAGATCTCCATTTCTACTCTATCCTCTATTACTATTCAGATCTTCATTTCTACTCTATCCTCTATTACTATTCAGATCTCCATTTCTACTCTATCCTCTATTACTATTCAGAATTCCATTTCTACTCTGTCCTCTATTACTATTCAGATCTCCATTTCTACTCTATCCTCTATTACTATTCAGATCTCCATTTCTACTCTATCCTCTATTACTATTCAGATCTTCATTTCTACTCTATCCTCTATTACTATTCAGATCTCCATTTCTACTCTATCCTCTATTACTATTCAGATCTTCATTTCTACTCTATCCTCTATTACTATTCAGAATTCCATTTCTATTCTATTCTCTATTACTATTCAGATCTCCATTTCTCTTCTAACCTCTATTACTATTCAGAATTCCATTTCTACTCTGTCCTCTATTACTATTCAATCTCCATTTCTATTCAGATCTCCATTTCTACTTTATCCTCTATTACTATTCAGATCTCCATTTCTACTCTATCCTCTATTACTATTCAGAATTCCATTTCTACTCTGTCCTCTATTACTATTCAGATCTCCATTTCTACTCTATCCTCTATTACTATTCAGATCTTCATTTCCACTCTATCCTCTATTACTATTCAGATCTCCATTTCTACTTTATCCTCTATTACTATTCAGATCTCCATTTCTACTCTATCCTCTATTACTATTCAGAATTCCATTTCTACTCTATCCTCTATTACTATTCAGATCTCCATTTCTACTCTATCCTCTATTACTATTCAGAATTCCATTTCTACTCTGTCCTCTATTACTATTCAGATCTCCATTTCTACTCTATCCTCTATTACTATTCAGATCTCCATTTCTACTCTATCCTCTATTACTATTCAGATCTTCATTTCTACTCTATCCTCTATTACTATTCAGAATTCCATTTCTACTCTATCCTCTATTACTATTCAGATTTCCATTTCTACTCTATCCTCTATTACTATTCAGATCTCCATTTCTACTCTATCCTCTATTACTATTCAGAACTCCATTTCTACTCTATCCTCTATTACTATTCAGATCTTCATTTTACTCTATCCTCTATTACTATTCAGATTCCATTTCTACTCTATCCTCTATTACTATTCAGATCTTCATTTTCTCTATCCTCTATTACTATTCAGAATTCCATTTCGATTCTATTCTCTATTACTATTCAGATCTCCATTTTCTCTTCTAACCTCTATTACTATTCAGAATTCCATTTCTACTTTGTCCTCTATTACTATTCAATCTCCATTTCTATTCAGATCTCCATTTCTACTTTATCCTCTATTACTATTCAGATTCCATTTCTACTCTATCCTCTATTACTATTCAGAATTCCATTTCTACTCTGTCCTCTATTACTATTCAGATCTCCATTTCTACTCTATCCTCTATTACTCTTCAGATCTTCATTTCTACTCTATACTCTATTACTATTCAGATCTCCATTTCTACTCTATCCTCTATTACTATTCAGATCTCCATTTCTACTCTATCCTCTATTACTATTCAGATCTCCATTTCTACTCTATCCTCTATTACTATTCAGATCTCCATTTCTACTCTGTCCTCTATTACTATTCAGATTTCCATTTCTACTCTATCCTCTATTACTATTCAGATCTCCATTTCTACTCTATCCTCTATTACTATTCAGATCTTCATTTCTACTCTATCCTCTATTACTATTCAGATCTCCATTTCTACTCTATCCTCTATTACTATTCAGATCTCCATTTCTACTCTGTCCTCTATTACTATTCAGATTCCATTTCTACTCTATCCTCTATTACTATTCAGATTTCCATTTCTACTCATTTCTATTACTATTCAGATCTCCATTTCTCTTCTATCCTCTATTACTATTCAGATCTCCATACTCTGTCCTCTATTACTATTCAGATCTCCATTTACTCTATCCTCTATTACTATTCAGATCTTCATTTCTACTCTGTCCTCTATTACTATTCAGATCTCATTTCTACTCTATCCTCTATTACTATTCAGATCTCCATTTCTACTCTATCCTCTATTACTATTCAGATCTTCATTTCTACTCTATCCTCTATTACTATTCAGATCTCCATTTCTCTCTGTCCTCTATTACTATTCAGATCTTCATTTCTACTCTATCCTCTATTACTATTCAGATTCCATTTTACTCTATCCTCTATTACTATTCAGATCTCCATTTCTCTCTGTCCTCTATTACTATTCAGATCTCCATTTCTCTATCCTCTATTACTATTCAGATCTTCATTTCTACTCTATCCTCTATTACTATTCAGATCTCCATTTCTACTCTATCCTCTATTACTATTCAGAATTCCATTTCTACTCTGTCCTCTATTACTATTCAGATCTCCATTTCTACTCTATCCTCTATTACTATTCAGATTTCCATTTCTACTCTATCCTCTATTACTATTCAGATCTCCATTTCTACTCTATCCTCTATTACTATTCAGATCTCCATTTCTACTCTATCCTCTATTACTATTCAGATCTCCATTTCTACTCTATCCTCTATTATTATTCAGATCTCCATTTCTACTCTATCCTCTATTACTATTCAGAATTCCATTTCTACTCTATCCTCTATTACTATTCAGATCTCCATTTCTACTCTATCCTATATTACTATTCAGATTCCATTTCTACTCTATCCTCTATTACTATTCAGATCTCCATTTCTACTCTATCCTCTATTACTATTCAGGAATTCCATTTCTACTCTATCCTCTATTACTATTCAGATCTCCATTTTACTCTATCCTCTATTACTATTCAGATCTCCATTTCTCTCTATCCTCCTATTACTATTCAGATCTCCATTTTCTCTATCCTCTATTACTATTCAGAATTCCATTTCTACTCTATCCTCTATTACTATTCAGATCTCCATTTTACTCTATCCTATATTACTATTCAGATCTCCATTTTCTCTATCCTCTATTTATTCAGATCTCCATTTCTACTCTATCCTCTATTACTATTCAGATATCCATTTCTCTTCTATCCTCTATTACTATTCAGATCTCCATTTCTACTCTATCCTCTATTACTATTCAGATCTCCATTTCTACTCTATCCTCTATTACTATTCTAGATCTCCATTTCTACTCTATCCTCTATTACTATTCAGAATTCCATTTCTACTCTGTCCTCTATTACTATTCAGATCTCCAGATTTCTACTCTGTCCTCTTTTACTATTCAGGATTTCCATATTCTATTCTCTATCCTCTATTACTATTCAGATCTCATTTCTACTCTATCCTCTATTACTATTCAGATCTCCCATTTCTCAGACTCTATCCTCTATTACTATTCAGATCTTCATTTTCTATCCTCTATTACTATTCAGATCTCCATTTCTACTCTATCCTCTATTACTATTCAGATCTCCATTTCTCTCTATCCTCTATTACTATTCAGAATTCCATTTTACTCTGTCCTCTATTACTATTCAGATCTCCATTTCTACTCTATCCTCTATTACTATTCAGATCTCCATTTCTTAAAATCTATCCTCTATTACTATTCAGATCTCTATTTCACTCTATCCTCTATTACTATTCAGATCTCATTTTCTCTCTATCCTCTATTACTATTCAGATCTTCATTTCTCTCTATCCTCTATTACTATTCAGATCTCCATTTTCTCTATGCTCTATTACTATTCAGATCTCCATCTCTCTCTATTCTGTATTACTATTCAGATCTCCATTTCTACTCTGTCCTCTATTACTATTCAGATCTCCCATTCTCTTCTATTCTCTATTCATTCAGAATTCCATTTCTACTCTATCCTCTATTACTATTCAGATCCACATTTCTACTCTATCCTCTATTACTATTCAGATCTCAACCTCTATCCTCTATTATTATTCAGATCTCCATTTCTACTCTATCCTCTATTACTATTCAGAATTCCATTTTCCTCTATCCTCTATTACTATTCAGATCTCATTTCTACTCTATCCTCTATTACTATTCAGATCTCCATTTCTACTCTATCCTCTATTACTATTCAGATCTCCATTTCTACTCTATCCTCTATTACTATTCAGATATCCATTTCTCTTCTATCCTCTATTACTATTCAGATCTCCATTTCTACTCTGTCCTCTATTACTATTCAGATCTCCATTTCTACTCTATCCTCTATTACTATTCAGATCTCATTTCTACTCTATCCTCTATTACTATTCAGAATCATTTTTTACTTGTCCTCTATTACTATTCAGATCTCCCATTTCTACTCTATCTTCTATTACTATTCAGATCTCCATTTCTACTCTATCCTATTACTATTCAGATCTCCATTTCTACTCTATCCTCTATTACTATTCAGAATTCCATTTCTGTCCTCTATTACTATTCAGATCTCCATTTCTCCATCCCTATTACTATTCAGATCTCCATTTCTCTCTATCCTCTATTACTATTCAGATCTTCATTTCTACTCTATCCTCTATTACTCTTCTAGATCTCCATTTCTACTCTGTCCTCTATTACTATTCAGATTCCATTTCTCTCTATCCTCTATTACTATTCAGAATTCCATTTCTACTCTATCCTCTATTACTATTCAGATCTTGTTTTCTCTACTCTATCCCTATTACTATTCAGATCTCCATTTTACTCTGTCTATTACTATTCAGATCTCCATTTCTACTCTATCCTCTATTACTATTCAGATCTTCATTTCTACTCTATCCTCTATTACTATTCAGATCTCCATTTTCTCTATCCTCTATTACTATTCAGATCTCCATTTCTACTCTGTCTCTATTACTATTCAGATCTCCATTTTACTCTATCTTCTATTACTATTCAGAATTCCATTTCTACTCTGTCCTATATTACTATTCAGATCTCCATTTCTACTCTATCCTATTACTATTCAGAATTCCATTTGTACTTTATCCTCTATTACTATTCAGATCTCCATTTCTATCTCTATTACTATTCAGATCTTCATTTCTACTCTATCCTCTATTACTATTCAGATCTCCATTTCTCTATCCTCTATTACTATTCAGAATTCCATTTCTACCTGTCCTCTATTACTATTCAGATCTCCATTTCTCTATCCTCTATTACTATTCAGATCTCCATTTCTACTCTATCCTCTATTACTATTCAGATCCTTATTTCTACTCTATCCTCTATTCAGATCTCCATTTCTACTCTATCCTCTATTACTATTCAGATCTTCATTTCACTCTATCCTCTATTACTATTCAAATTCCATTTCTATTCTATTCTCTATTACTATTCAGATCTCCATTTCTCTTCTAACCTCTATTACTATTCAGAATTTCATTTTCTCTGTCCTCTATTATTCAATCTCCATTTCTATTCAGATCATTTCTACCTATTACTATTCAGATCTCATTTCCTCTATCCTCTATTACTATTCAGAATTCCATTTCTACTCTGTCCTCTATTACTATTCAGATCTCATTTCTACTCTATCCTCTATTACTATTCAGATCTTCATTTTCTCTATCCTCTATTACTATTCAGATCTCCATTTCTACTTTATCCTCTATTACTATTCAGATCTCCATTTTACTCTATCCTCTATTACTATTCAGAATTCCATTTTTCTCTATCCTCTATTACTATTCAGATCTCCATTTCTACTCTATCCTCTATTACTATTCAGATCTTCATTTCTACTCTATCCTCTATTACTATTCAGATCTCCATTTCTACTTTATCCTCTATTACTATTCAGATCTCCATTTCCTCTATCCTCTATTACTATTTCAGAATTCCATTTCTACTCTGTCCTCTATTACTATTCAGATCTCCATTTCTACTCTATCCTCTCTTACTATTCAGATCTCCATTTTCTCCTATCATCTCTATTACTATTCAGATCTTCATTTCTACTCTATCTCTATTACTATTCAGAATTCCATTTCTACTCTATCCTATTACTATTCAGATTTCCATTTCTACTCTATCCTCTATTACTATTCAGATCTCCATTTCTCTATCCTCTATTACTATTCAGATCTCCATTTCTGTCCTCTATTACTATTCAGAATTCATTTCTCTCTATCCTCTATTACTATTCAGATCTTCATTTCCTCTATTACTATTCAGATCTTCATTTCTACTCTATCCTCTATTACTATTCAGATCTCATTTCTACCTATCCTCTTCTATTCAGATCTCCATTTCTACTCTGTCCTCTATTACTATTCAGATCTCATTTCTACTCTATCCTCTATTACTATTCAGATCTTCATTTCTACTCTATCCTCTATTACTATTCAGATCTCCATTTCTACTCTATCCTCTATTACTATTCAGATCTCCATTCCTCTGTCCTCTATTACTATTCAGATCTCATTCTACTCTATCCTCTATTACTATTCAGATCTCCATTTCTACTCTATCCTCTATTACTATTCAGATCTCCATTTCTCTTCTATCCTCTATTACTATTCAGATCTCCATTTCTACTCTGTCCTCTATTACTATTCAAATCTCATTTCTCCTATCCTCTATTACTATTCAGATCTTCATTTCTACTCTGTCCTCTATTACTATTCAGATCTCATTTCACTTATCCTCTATTACTATTCAGAATTCCATCTGTCCTATATTACTATTCAGATCTCCATTCTACTCTATCTCTATTACTATTCAGAATTCCATTTCTACTCTATCCTCTATTACTATTCAGATCTCCATTTCTACTCTATCCTCTATTACTATTCAGATCTTCATTTCCTCTATCCTCTATTACTATTCAGATCTCCATTTCTACTCTATCCTCTATTACTATTCAGAATTCCATTTCTACTCTATCCTCTATTACTATTCAGATCTCCCATTTCTACTCTATCCTCTATTACTATTCAGATCTCCATTTCTACTCTATCCTCTATTACTATTCAGATCTTCATTTCTACTCTATCCTCTATTACTATTCAGATCTCCATTTCTACTCTATCCTCTATTACTATTCAGATTCCATTTCTCCTATCCTCTATTACTATTCAGAATTCCATTTCTATTCTATTCTCTATTACTATTCAGATCTCCATTTTCTTCTAACCTCTATTACTATTCAGAATTCCATTTCTACTCTGTCCTCTATTACTATTCAATCTCCATTTCTATTCAGATCTCCATTTCTACTTTATCCTCTATTACTATTCAGATCTCCATTTTCTACTCTATCCTCTATTACTATTCAGAATTCCATTTCTACTCTGTCCTCTATTACTATTCAGATCTCCATTTTCTCTATCCTCTATTACTATTCAGATCTTCATTTCTACTCTATCCTCTATTACTATTCAGAATCTCCATTTCTACTTTATCTCTATTACTATTCAGATCTCCATTTCTACTCTATCCTCTATTACTATTCAGATCTCCATTCTACTCTATCCTCTATTACTATTCAGATCTCCATTTCTACTCTATCCTCTATTACTATTCAGATCTTCATTTCTACTCTATCCTCTATTACTATTCAGATCTCCATTTCTACTTTATCCTCTATTACTATTCAGATCTCCATTTCTACTCTATCCTCTATTACTATTCAGAATTCCATTTCTACTCTGTCCTCTATTACTATTCAGATCTCCATTTCTACTCTATCCTCTTACTATTCAGATCTCCATTTCTACTCTATCCTCTATTACTATTCAGATCTTCATTTCTACTCTATCCTCTATTACTATTCAGAATTCCATTTCTACTCTATCCTCTATTACTATTCAGATTTCCATTTCTACTCTATCCTGTATTACTATTCAGATCTCCATTTCTACTCTATCCTCTATTACTATTCAGATCTCTATTTCTACTCTATCCTCTATTACTATTCAGAATTCCATTTCTCTCTATCCTCTATTACTATTCAGATCTTCATTTCTACTCTATCCTCTATTACTATTCAGATCTTCATTTCTACTCTATCCTCTATTACTATTCAGATCTCCATTTCTACTCTATCCTCTATTACTATTCAGATCTCCATTTCTACTCTGTCCTCTATTACTATTCAGATCTCCATTTCTACTCTATCCTCTATTACTATTCAGATCTTCATTTCTACTCTATCCTCTATTACTATTCAGATCTCCATTTCTACTCTCTATCCTCTATTACTATTCAGATCTCCATTTCTACTCTGTCCTCTATTACTATTCAGATTCCATTTCTACTCTATCCTCTATTACTATTCAGATCTCCATTTCTACTCTATCCTCTATTACTATTCAGATCTCCATTTTCTTCTATCCTCTATTACTATTCAGATCATTTCTACTCTATCCTCTATTACTATTCAGAATTCCATTTCTCTCTGTCCTCTATTACTATTCAGATCTCCATTTCTACTCTATCCTCTATTACTATTCAGATTTCCATTTCTACTCTATCCTCTATTACTATTCAGATCTCATTTCTACTCTATCCTCTATTACTATTCAGATCTCATTTTCTCTATCCTCTATTACTATTCAGATCTCCATTTCTACTCTATCCTCTATTACTATTCAGATCTTCATTTCTCTCTATCCTCTATTACTATTCAGATCTCCATTTCTACTCTATCCTCTATTACTATTCAGATCTCCATCTCTACTCTAATTCTCTATTACTATTCAGATCTCCATTTCTACTCTATCCTCTATTACTATTCAGATATCCATTTCTTCTATTCTCTATTACTATTCAGATCTCCATTTTCTTCTATTCTCTATTACCATTCAGAATTCCATTTCTACTCTATCCTCTATTACTATTCAGATCCACATTTCTACTCTATCCTCTATTACTATTCAGATCTCCATTTCTACTCTATCCTCTATTACTATTCAGATCTCCATTTCTCTATCCTCTATTACTATTCAGAATTCCATTTCTACTTATCCCTATTACTATTCAGATTCCATTTCTCTATCCTCTATTACTATTCAGATCTCCATTTCTACTCTATCCTCTATTACTATTCAGATCTCCATTTCTACTCTATCCTCTATTACTATTCAGAATTCCATTTCTACTTTTACTATTCAGATCTCCATTTCTGTCATCCTATATTACTATTCAGATCTCCATTTCTACTCTATCCTCTATTACTATTCAGATCTCCATTTTCTCTATCCTCTATTACTATTCAGATCTTCATTTCTACTCTATCCTCTATTACTATTCAGATCTTCATTTCTACTCTATCCTCTATTACTATTCAGATCTTCATTCTATCCTCTATTACTATTCAGATTCCATTTCTAATCTATCCTCTATTACTATTCAGATCTTCATTTCTATTATCCTCTATTACTATTCAGATCTCATTTCTACTCTATCCTCTATTACTATTCAGATCTCCATTTCTACTCTATCCTCTATTACTATTCAGATCTTCATTTCTACTCTATCCTCTATTACTATTCAGATCTCCATTTCTACTCTATCCTCTATTACTTATTCAGATCTCCATTTCTACTCTATCATATTACTATTCAGATCTCCATTTCTACTCTATCCTCTATTACTATTCAGATCTTCTCTCTATCCTCTATTACTATACAGATCTCCATTTCTACTCTGTCCTCTATTACTATTCAGATCTCCATTTCTACTCTATCCTTATTACTTTTCAGATCTTCATTTCTACTCTATCCTCTATTACTATTCAGATCTCCATTTTACTCTATCCTCTATTACTATTCAGATCTTCATTTCTGCTCTATCCTCTATTACTATTCAGATCTCCATTTATCTATCCTCTATTACTTTCAGAATTCCATTTCTATCTGTCCTCTATTACTATTCAGATCTCCATTTCTATCCTCTATTACTATTCAGATTCCCATTTCTACTCTATCCTCTATTACTATTCAGATCTCCATTTTACTCTATCCTCTATTACTATTCAGATCTCCATTTCTACTCTATCCTCTATTACTATTCAGATCTTCATTTCTACTCTATCCTCTATTACTATTCAGATCTCCATTTCTACTCTATCCTCTGTTACTATTACTCCATTTCACTCTATCCTCTATTACTATTCATTTTCCATTTTCTCTGTCCTCTATTACTATTCAGATCTCCATTTCTACTCTATCCTCTATTACTATTCAGATCTCCATTTCTACTCTATCCTCTATTACTATTCAGATCTTCATTTTCTATCCTCTATTCCTCCATTTACTCTGTCCTTATTACTATTCAGATCTCCATTTCTACTCTATCCTCTATTACTATTCAGATCTCCATTTCTACTCTATCCTCCATTACTATTCAGATCTCCATTTCTCTCTCCATCCTCTATTACTATTCAGAATCTCCATTTCTACTCTATCCTCTATTACTATTCAGAATTCTCATTTCTACTCTATCCTCTATTACTATTTAGATCTCCATTTCTACTCTCCATCCTCTATTACTATTCAGATCTTCATTTCTACTCTATCCTCTATTACTATTCAGATCTTCATTTTCTACTCTATCCTCTATTACTATTCAGATCTCCATTTCTCTTCTATCCTCTATTACTATTCAGAATCACATTTTTCTATCCTCTATTACTATTCAGATCACCGTTTTCTATTATTCTCTATTACCATTCAGAATTTTCTACTCTATCCTCATTACTATTCAGATCTCCATTTCTCTTCTATCCTCTATTACTATTCAGATCTCCATCTCTCTCTATTCTCTATTACTATTCAGATCTCCATTTCCTCTATCCTCTATTACTATTCAGATCTCCATTTCTACTCTATACTATTCAGATCATTTCTACTCTGTCCTCTATTACTATTCAGATCTCCATTTCTCTATCCTCTATTACTATTCAGATCTCCATTTCTACTCTATCCTCTATTACTATTCAGATCTCCATTTTCTTCTATCCTCTATTACTATTCAGATTCCATTTCTACTCTGTCCTCTATTACTATTCAGATCTCCATTTCTACTCTATCCTCTATTACTATTCAGATCTTCATTTCTACTCTGTCCTCTATTACTATTCAGATCTCCATTTCTACTCTATCCTCTATTACTATTCAGATCTCCATTTCTACTCTATCCTCTATTACTATTCAGATCTTCATTTCTACTCTATCCTCTATTACTATTCAGATCTCCATTTCTACTCTGTCCTCTATTACTATTCAGATCTTCATTTCTCTATCCTCTATTACTATTCAGATCTCCATTTCTACTCTATCCTCTATTACTATTCAGATCTCCATTTCTACTCTGTCCTCTATTACTATTCAGATCTCCATTTCTACTCTATCCTCTATTACTATTCAGATCTTCATTTCTACTCTATCCTCTATTACTATTCAGATCTCCATTTCTACTCTATCCTCTATTACTATTCAAATTCCATTTCTACTCTGTCCTCTATTACTATTCAGATCTCATTTCTACTCTATCCTCTATTACTATTCAGATTTCCATTTTCTCTATCCTCTATTACTATTCAGATCTCCATTTCTACTCTATCCTCTATTACTATTCAGATCTCCATTTCTCTCTATCCCCTCTATTACTATTCAGATCTCCATTTCTACTCTATCCTCTATTACTATTCAGATCTTCATTTCTACTCTATCCTCTATTACTATTCAGATCTCCATTTCTACTCTATCCTCTATTACTATTCAGATCTCCATCTCTACTCTATTCTCTATTACTATTCAGATCTCCATTTCTACTCTATCCTCTATTACTATTCAGATATCCATTTCTCTTCTATTCTCTATTACTATTCAGATCTCCATTTCTCTTCTATTCTCTATTACCATTCAGAATTCCATTTCTACTCTATCCTCTATTACTATTCAGATCCACATTTCTACTCTATCCTCTATTACTATTCAGATCTCCATTTCTACTCTATCCTCTATTACTATTCAGATCTCCATTTCTACTCTATCCTCTATTACTATTCAGAATTCCATTTCTACTCTATCCTCTATTACTATTCAGATCTCCATTTCTACTCTATCCTCTATTACTATTCAGATCTCCATTTACTCTATCCTCTATTACTATTCAGATCTCCATTTCTACTCTATCCTCTATTACTATTCAGAATTCCATTTCTCTCTATCCTCTATTACTATTCAGATCTCCATTTCTCTATCCTATATTACTATTCAGATCTCCATTTCTGCTCTATCCTCTATTACTATTCAGATCTCCATTTCTATCTATCCTCTATTACTATTCAGATCTTCATTTCTACTCTATCCTCTATTACTATTCAGATCTTCATTTCTACTCTATCCTCTATTACTATTCAGATCTCCATTTCTACTCTATCCTCTATTACTATTCAGATCTACATTTCTACTCTATCCTCTATTACTATTCAGATCTTCATTCTACTCTATCCTCTATCACTATTCAGATCTCCATTTCTACTCTATCCTCTATTACTATTCAGATCTACATTTCTACTCTATCCTCTATTACTATTCAGATCTTCATTCTACTCTATCCTCTATTACTATTCAGATCTCCATTTTCTCTCTATCCTCTATTACTATTCAGATCTCCATTTCTCTATCCTCTATTACTATTCAGATCTCCATTTCTACTCTATCCTCTATTACTATTCAGATCTTCATTTCTCTATCCTCTATTACTATACAGATCTCCATTTCTACTCTGTCCTCTATTACTATTCAGATCTCCATTTCTACTCTATCCTCTATTACTTTTCAGATCTTCATTTCTACTCTATCCTCTATTACTATTCAGATCTCCATTTCTACTCTATCCTCTATTACTATTCAGATCTTCATTTCTACTCTATCCTCTATTACTATTCAGATCTCCATTTCTACTCTATCCTCTATTACTATTCAGAATTCCATTTCTACTCTGTCCTCTATTACTATTCAGATCTCCATTTCTACTCTATCCTCTATTACTATTCAGATTTCCATTTCTACTCTATCCTCTATTACTATTCAGATCTCCATTTCTACTCTATCCTCTATTACTATTCAGATCTCCATTTCTACTCTATCCTCTATTACTATTCAGATCTTCATTTCTACTCTATCCTCTATTTATTCAGATCTCCATTTTCTCTATCCTCTATTACTATTCAGATCTCCATTTTTCTCTATCCTCTATTACTATTCAAATTCCATTTCTACTCTGTGTCCTCTATTACTATTCAGATCTCCATTTCTACTCTATCCTCTATTACTATTCAGATCTCCATTTCTACTCTATCCTCTATTACTATTCAGATCTCCATTTCTACTCTATCCTCTATTACTATTCAGAATTCCATTTCTACTCTGTCCTCTATTACTATTCAGATCTTCATTTCTACTCTATCCTCTATTACTATTCAGATCTCCATTTCTACTCTATCCTCTATTACTATTCAGATCTCCATTTCTACTCTATCCTCTATTACTATTCAGAATTCCATTTCTACTCTATCCTCTATTACTATTCAGAATTCCATTTCTACTCTGTCCTCTATTACTATTCAGATCTCCATTTCTACTCTATCCTCTATTACTATTCAGATCTTCATTTCTACTCTATCCTCTATTACTATTCAGATCTTCATTTCTACTCTATCCTCTATTACTCTTCAGATCTCCATTTCTCTTCTATCCTCTATTACTATTCAGAATTCCATTTCTCTTCTATCCTCTATTACTATTCAGATCACCGTTTCTCTTCTATTCTCTATTACCATTCAGAATTCCATTTCTACTCTATCCTCTATTACTATTCAGATCTCCATTTCTACTCTATCCTCTATTACTATTCAGATCTCCATCTCTACTCTATTCTCTATTACTATTCAGATCTCCATTTCTACTCTATCCTCTATTACTATTCAGATATCCATTTCTCTTCTATTCTCTATTACTATTCAGATCTCCATTTCTACTCTATTCTCTATTACCATTCAGAATTCCATTTCTACTCTATCCTCTATTACTATTCAGATCCACATTTCTACTCTATCCTCTATTACTATTCAGAATTCCATTTCTACTCTATCCTCTATTACTATTCAGATCTCCATTTCTACTCTATCCTATATTACTATTCAGATCTCCATTTCTACTCTATCCTCTATTACTATTCAGATCTCCATTTCTACTCTATCCTCTATTACTATTCAGATATCCATTTCTCTTCTATCCTCTATTACTATTCAGATCTCCATTTCTACTCTATCCTCTATTACTATTCAGATCTCCATTTCTACTCTATCCTCTATTACTATTCAGATCTCCATTTCTACTCTATCCTCTATTACTATTCAGATCTCCATTTCTACTCTGTCCTCTATTACTATTCAGATCTCCATTTCTACTCTATCCTCTATTACTATTCAGATCTCCATTTCTCTTCTATTCTCTATTGCTATTCAGATCTCCATTTCTACTCTATCCTCTATTACTATTCAGATATCCATTTCTCTTCTATCCTCTATTACTATTCAGATCACCATTTCTCTTCTATCCTCTATTACTATTCAGATCTCCATTTCTACTCTATCCTCTATTACTATTCAGATATCCATTTCTCTTCTATCCTCTATTACTATTCAGATATCCATTTCTCTTCTATCCTCTATTACTATTCAGATCTCCATTTCTACTCTGTCCTCTATTACTATTCAGATTTCCATTTCTACTCTATCCTCTATTACTATTCAGATCTCCATTTCTCTTCTATCCTCTATTACTATTCAGATCTCCATTTCTCTTCTATTCTCTATTGCTATTCAGATCTCCATTTCTACTCTATCCTCTATTACTATTCAGATCTCCATTTCTCTTCTATCCTCTATTACTATTCAGATCTCCATTTCTCTTCTATTCTCTATTGCTATTCAGATCTCCATTTCTACTCTATCCTCTATTACTATTCAGATCTCCATTTCTCTTCTATCCTCTATTACTATTCAGATCTCCATTTCTCTTCTATCCTCTATTACTATTCAGATCTCCATTTCTACTCTGTCCTCTATTACTATTCAGATCTCCATTTCTACTCTATCCTCTATTACTATTCAGATCTCCATTTCTCTTCTATTCTCTATTGCTATTCAGATCTCCATTTCTACTCTATCCTCTATTACTATTCTGACCGCTATTCTCTACTCTATTCACTATACTATTTCTCTATTCAAACTCTCTTTTACAATGAGCATTATGAAAGTGACAACAAGTATTTGTTGACAACTCTAAAGATGGTGAGAATATCATGGACAGACGATGCAAAATTACAAGAAGTTGTAAGGTAAATGGAACTAAATAGTAATTGAAACTCGGCTTTCTGAATAACAATTCCAAGCCATTTTCCATTATTAATGAAAATGGAAACTAAAAGAAAACCTGTATTTAGAATCCGAAAGAGGTGAAATTTCTAGGGTGCATAGAAGGAGGAAAGGCTTTGAAAATTCAACACTTTGGGGCATACTGAGGATAAGAGAAGCAGAGGTAAACAATAAGTAACCTACATAATAATTCTGTGAAAATGGATGGCAGAACAAGGAGGAGGAGGAGCATTAATAAAAAGATAAACACTGATAAGAGTTACAAAAGATGGGATGTTGAGGAGAGCCCTAATAGCTCATGTCCTGAAGGAATATGATATATGGAAGTAGTAGTACCAATGAATTAACTGCTACATCAACCACATCATCATCACCAGTTCCATGTGGGGTGCTGTACAGCTGATCACTTTACCAACTTTCTCTCTCTGGAAGTATTCTTTCATCATGGTATGTCTTGGTTAAAGCAGACTGTGCACAGACCATTTCTCCCCAGATGAACTGCTGCATACAGTTGTCTAAATTTAAAATAACTCCTTTCATAAATAAATATGATTTAAAGCCTTAAAGTATCCAGAGTTTACACTGTTTTCAAAAGTCACAGAGCAAACAAAACAGTGAGTACATTAAAGTAGTACATGAAAACTGTAATGGCCACATGGCTGAGTGGTTAGAACATTCGCATTCTGACAATGAGACACAGGTTCGAATCTCACCATAGTCAAATTGTCGGGAAGGAGACTTTCTGATGTTATTGGACTGGAGGTGGTTGATCCCAGCATGAGGCACCATTGGAAAGTGCCTAAAAACCCATACCACGGGTTGACCCAAGCCTTGTGAGTGAAATTGGGTAGACAGAACCCTTGGGCGCTCTAGATAGCTGTAGCAAGTCATCGTGGCCGAAGCCTTGAGCATGCTGGCCTTGTTTAAATTATTGATCACGCTATATAACACGCTCTTTCATAGAAACTGTAACTAAGGTCTGCTCAGCGTAATTGCAGTATACACCACAGGTGGACTCTGTTGGTGTTGAATAAACACAAATGTGCTTGAGCAAGCATCTGCAGAAGGGATTGGCTTTATTTATTTTGCATACAAAATAGGGGATCACGTTATACACATGGTTGTATTGTGCAGAAATGAGACTAAGTGGAAATGCTGTTTCACCTTTCAGTGCTTGGTCAGCATCTTCAGGTCAGAATGTTAGACAAAAGTGTGTGTCTTTTGTATTAAAACCATTAATGTCTGTAGGATTTGAAATAAAACTAGATCTACTTTCTGAGTAGATCTCTGTTATTCTCTCTGTTAACTCATATACTGTATTGTGCTGCTATTGCTTTTATATTATGTATGAGCCTGGTCTTAGGTTTATTAATGAGAATTGTGAGATCAGTGCACTCTCAGTAGATTTTCTTCTTAGCGAATGCTTTTCTCTCCCAATCAGATTGGTATTTCTTAAGTCAAAATTGTGGAAAGATGTTTTACCGTGAATTACAAGTACATTCAATGTGTTATTATGCAACATATCTTTGTAAAGGTCATAAAGTGATTTTATTAGATTTCCAGATGTTTCACCAATGTACATCATTGAGCATTTTGTACAATCTATTTTGTAGATTCCTGTCTTTGTTGTTGTTGCTATTTTGTTTGGTGCTAACTATATTCATTTATTGTTTTAGACATAGTGTTGATGAATTTTAGATTAAGCCTTGATAAGTTATTTTTTATGGTGTCTGTTGTTTTTTCTCAGGGTTGTTGGGAGTATTATTTTCTGTGGTTTTTTCTATTTTTCTTTTGTTGTTTTTGTATACTTTGTGTTTAGCATTATATGGGTAATAATTCAGGTATTGTAGAAGTTTGAAAGTGTTTTCAATTTATTTTTCTTCCTCGGACAGGAATCATGGACTACAGATTCTAAGAGCTCTTAAGTATTTCATAAAATTCATCTATTGAATACTTTAATACACATCATCAGTGATGTTTCTAGCTGAGGTTCATTAGGGGTTTCAGATCTTTCAACATCCTTTCCACGGTGACCCAACTAATACTGATCAGGTATCAACTTGTGTAGCTTCCGTCAGCTACAATTTTTTCCATCCTTCGAAGTTGTTGTGTCGGAAACCTACCACCCCTCTTGAAGATGAACTTGTCTGCGTCTGTGAACAAAGACTTTAAATAGTGGCATGTCAGTTGACATGGGGAAGACAGATAGACAGAGAAGTTCTTAGCTGAGCTAGTTATTGACTACTCAGGCGATTTCTGTACCTTTTTACCAACCTATTAAAACCCTTTTTATTGTTACATGTTATTTGGCGTTTGTCTCTACTAACCCCAAATCAACATCATAAAAGAAGTACATACTATATGACTCTTCTTGGCAATTTATTGTCCAATCCCAAATAACTTCCGGGTCGTACGCACTCTTCCAAAAAAAAGGAAGCAAATGCAGTCAAAATTTCTATCTGATGTGGAATATGGCAGCATGCTTGGTTTGAAGTACCAATTTGATATCCCTCACTGAGACATATACACACATACGTACACACAGAGATACACATTCAAGCATCACATTCTGTTTACACTTGCCTCATTTTCATTCATGTTAATCATCCACTGAAAGAAAAGAAAAAGAAAAGAAAATTATTTCCTTTTCCTCCTTCCCACTGTTTTTTTTTCCTTTCATCCTTGAGCCTCCACCTATATGAGTTACACACACATGCACACACATATCAATGCTGCCACAAACACACCAACACATACATCTAAAAAAAACTAAATACCGTAACCTTATAGGGGGCAAACAGGTGTTAGATCTTAGCTAGGGATCACCATAGTTAACAATGGTTTGGGGTACCCTAATTCTGTCCCCTAGATGAGACTCCATTGTCAGGTGTAGTTTTAAGTCATACCCAAGACCTCTCTCCTCCCCACAAAACATATATGTATATATCAACACTATTATTATTTTAAGATTTTATTTTATTTTCTCCACTTTTGTTTGGATAATATTCTGTATCCAACTAAAATGCACAATAATATAATGTAAATTTATGCAACTATGCTGAGCTATGTCCATGTGTGTGTGTGCTTGTTTGTGTGTGTGTGTGTGTGTATATGTTTGCATATATGCATGTGTATTCAGATGTGAAGGTTGAATGAAAGGTCTCAGGTTATATAATAACATAGTATATGTGTGGTTGACTTTTGAAACCTTTAAATGGTTGTCAAAGAACACGGCTTGCAATTTTTTTGCAAAATGAAGCAATTTCATGCAAAATGGAGAGAGATATTATGAGTTGGCTATGAAGTAGAAAAAAACATTTATATGGTCTCAAAAATAGGGAGGATAGAAAAGGTCAAATTTAAATCCTGAAATGACTAGAGGTCATGAAAGGGAGAATTTGTTGCCTTTAGGATCAGTATTGTGGCCATGCAATTACATTCTTGGAGATAAAATTGTATGAAGATAACTTGCATAGAGAAAGATGATGAGATATGTGGGGCTAACCTCCGATGTTGATAGAGATCAGTAGATGTCAATTTTTAATTAAAATCCATTTTTTAACTCAACAAAAAGAGCTAAAATATTATAAATTAAAAAAATACTAAATAATAAGAAAAACCTTTTCAAAAATATTATCTAAGCTTGAAAAACATTTTCAAACAAAAAAAGCTTTCTGGGACGTTTCAGTTGTTTTAAATGTACCAAAAGGTCCCCAGATTAGAGAAACTAAACAGAGAATATACTTAGAATGAGAGATTATTGCTCCAAAGAATGATGCATTTGAAGAAATCAACTAAGAAACAGATCCCCAAAGAGAATCAACTGTATAACTCAGCTGATATAATTCCACACAGTTTAGTGTCCTTTCAGAACAGAAATGAGTTCCTCAATTCATGTAAAGGGATTCAGCTCTCTAAATAAATCAACACCATTCCAGGTATTCAAAACAATTTGAAAATGTCTATTAGAAGCTCTTCAAAAACCAATTTAGTGCCTCAACTCTTGTAAACTGTTTGGTAGTTTTCCCCATTGGCTTCAATTAAAGTTAGAATAAGCATCACACCACTTACATATCATGACATTACAAAAATTTGTTAAATGAAACGTACTCATCTGTAAACCAATGTTTCATTTTTATTAATTTTTACCCAATAGAATGCCCAAGAACCACTCAATCTAGAGTATTACTGATTAGGATGTGTGATATGAACATAAGAGAACAGAGTAGAAAGAGAAGATTATTGGGATATGAAAGATAGATAATTATTGACCCTAGACTTGAATAGGTTAAATTTGTAGTGTTTAAGGTAGCATGAAGGGATTCATTTGTACAAATAAATTAACACAAGCCCAGGTATAGCAGAAGCTCTTCAAAAAACAATTTAGTGGCCAAACATTTTTCAGCTGTTTTGTGTATTTTTCTACAGGCTTCAATTAAAGTTGTGTTATGATGTTGATTTGGGGTTAGTAGAGACAAATGCCAAATAACACGTAACAATAAAAAGGGTTTTAATAGGTTGGTAAAAAGGTACAGAAATCACCTGAGTAGTCAATAACTAGCTCAGCTAAGAACTTCTCTGTCTATCTCTTTTATTATTTAAAGTCTTTGTTTGCAGACAAGTTCATCTTCAAGAGGGGTGGTAGGTTTCCGACACAACAAGTTGGGATAAACATCATAATCTGTACATATCAACATAGACTCTCCACTAAAGTTGTGCAATGAAACTTTTTTATCTGTCAAGTGGCTTCTCCTACATGTTATTGAGAAAGGTGTCCAACAGATGTAAGGGTGCTTATGGCCAAATTCAACTCTTGAGTTCACCAGAAATTCATCTTTTTAAATCAAAAGAAAGAACTAAATAGTTAAAATAAAATAAAAATATTTAATAATAATAATAATTAATAAAAGAAAATTAGAAAAAAAATTGTGTAAGCTTGAAAAATAATGTTCTGGAATTTTTCAGTTGTTTTAAATGTATAAAAAGGTCCCCATATTAGAGAAACTAAACAGAGAATATACTTAGAATGAGAGATTATTGCTCCGAAGAATATGCATTTGAAGAAATCAACTAAGAAACAGATCCCTAAAGAGGATCAGCTGTATAACTCAGCTGACATTGTTCCAAACACTTTAGTGTCCTTTCAGAACAGAAATGAGTTCCTCAATTCACGTAAAGGGATTCAGCTCTACAAATAAATCAACACCATACCAGCTATTCAAAACAATTCAAAAATGTCTATCAGAAGCTCTTCAAAAACCAATTTAGTGCCCCAACTCTTGTAAACTCTTGGGTGTTTTTCCCCACAGGCTTCAATTGAAGTTGGAACAACCATCAAAATCCTTACATTAGTTTGTGTAAAATACAGATTATAAAAACTTGCACTGCACATGAATATATACAGTAATTGAGAAGTCAAATGTAAATGAGGAAGACAAAATTATTATTGTCATTGTAAGTTTAATAAACTTGGACTAATTAATGGTAACTAAATTTTCACTAAACTGAAGTCATCAAAAAGGTCAGGTGTTTTTTATACAAACAATTGCTATTTTATGTTGTCTGTTTCACTGAAGGGCCCAAATTCCTACACAGCTATCAAGTCCATCTGAAGTAGCTTTATTTATCAATAGAAATGGCGATTAAGAAATAAGTTTTCTTGTACTTTTTCAACAAATTTACTTTTTTTTCTTTTTTATAATGTTTGCTTAAAGGTTGTAGTTAGGTAGCTCTCATGTCTTTAGTAAATATTCTTAATATTCTGTATCATTTCACTATTTTTATATTCACTTATATATATATATATATATATATATATATATATATATATATATATATATATATATATAATATGCATTTTTATTAAATTTTAGAGTGATACATTAAAATGATTGAGAAGACAAATATAAATGATGAAGGTAAAATTATTATCGTCATTATAAAATTAATCAACTTAGACTAATTAATGGTGAATAATTTTTCACCAAACCGAAAATTCCAACAAATTCTTGTATGAAAAAGGATAAAATGTACCTTTCAAATATACTTCTTTTGTTAACATAAGTTTTTTAGTAGAATGTGGATAAATATTAAATAATCAGCTTTTTGAATATCAAATCTAATAACAATTGCTTTATAAGGCAAAAACATATTTTTATGTTTCATTATCCATATGTGATGAAAGCCTGCATACATTTATGAGTCTCTCAGGAAATAGCTGACCTATGGATGGCCAAACTGGATATTAACCTGAACATTGAAAGTATATTCCCAATATTAAAAGATCTAGTATATTTATATAATATTCTAAATAAATTAACATTCCATTGTTATATCCTGATTATTTCTCCATACAGTGAAGAATATTTCTATAGGCTTATTTTGTTCATCTGATTTTAGTATTAATGTATACAATGATTGGTGTGAACAAAAGTTATGTATTTCATTAGTTGATGTGACCAGTGGTGATTAAGGATTTGCTTAATCTGAATTACAATTCAAAAGAAATCCTCTAAAAATCTGTAAATTACTGCTGAGTGACTGTTCTCGGATTTTCCTTGGAAAGGTGAAGGCTATTTCACCTCTTCCAACAATCACCTGATTTTCTTGATTTGAAATTTTACAAATCATTCTCTAATAAGATTAGTTTGACACAAGGTAACAAAGCGCTACCTAGTGAGGATGAAACTTGTGTAGATAAATGGCATTCCAGGAAAATTCATCATAAGTATTCATTATTGGATAAGATGACAGAACTACAGCTCATATATATATATATATATATATATATATATATATAAGTAAATGATAAACACTTCAGATACCTCAGTGTATGGATCCTTTGTAAGAAATTAAGAATAGGAGGAAAAGAAATTGAACATAGAACAGGCTGTGCCAGATGTCACTTCAGCCAATGCTGCAAACTGCTACAAAATGCAGATATCAACCTGAAAATGAGTTATGTTCTTAAATAGCCTCATCTCGATCATGACATTCATATAGATGTCATGCATAATGCCAAAACCGTTCATAAAGATCTAAACTCTCTGAACTGTATAGAAACATTTCTCAAGTGCAATGGTGAAAAAAGTTTTTGAGCAAGGGAAGCCTGAGAGTGTTGGCAAAGATCATACTTCTTAGAACATTCTAGACTGGTGTTATAGAATCACAAACAAAGAACTGTACTAATTAACAGAAACTAAATTGCTTGAGTATTTTCAACAACAGCAACAACAAAAATGGATGGCACATGTAACTCAAAGAGAAAATAATGACATAATCTTGATCTACCAAGATTATTTAAGAACATGACTTGAGATTTTAGTTTAGTATTTTGGTTTTGTAGCAACTTGCAGTATTGTGGGAAATTATCCCTTTTGCAGCCTATTCTATGTTCAATTTCCTTATCTCTGATACAAAATTTATTATCACTGGTCAATAAACTGAGGTATTTGAAGTGTTTAGTATTTACTCACAGGTTGCTGTAAGAGAGTTCAAGGAGTGAGTAAAAGGTGCAAATTAGCAGTATATATACAATTGATAATGGATGACCTTAGAATTGAAGATGTTAGGATTGTAATGATCAGGGGAGTATCCTGTTGGAAGTCTGTTCCACAAAATACCATTTCTGGGGAGAAAAAAAAACTGCCTGAATGAAATTTCCTCCCGACCAATAGAATATGAAAGGAAATGTTGGTAAGAAGTCTTAACAGTAAATTGGTATTTGGGTGTAATTTAGACAGAATAAGTAATTAGAAGACATCAGAAGTCAGTTTGGGACTGAAATAGGTTTTTTTAAATAGGCTAATAATTTGATTTTTAAGTCATTTGTTTGTAAGATTTCTTGCAACTCTGGAAAATGTTTTCAGTCAGAAGCCTAAAATTTCTCAGATTACACTTGATATTTTTTTGCTGTTTTAAATATAAATAGTGGGGTCAAACTACAGAAAGTACCAGTTGTTCTCTGAGAAAGGCATTCTTGTTCCAAAGATTAAGTGCAGCAGATCCCCTAAGAGGATAAGATTTTCGTTTTTATGGGTTTTTTTTTTATTGTTATTGTTCTTTTAGTCAGTTCTCTCTCATTTGACAGGAACTGCCTCTTGTTCTTCCACAAAGTCTTCAACAAAAAGTTGGACAGCCCATCGTATCTCTCAGAAATATAGACCCCACTCCCAATGTTATGTCATTGAGGCTTCTGTACAAACTGGAAGAGACAAAAACAAGCATAGTCTCAAAGAAAATGAAAATGAAAAAGAAAAGCAAGTGGTAAAAGAAAAGAAAAGAAGAAAGAAAAAAGAACATGAAAGAGAAAAGAAAAAGAAAATAAAGTAAAGAAGAAAATGAAAGAAAAACGTGAAAAAAAGAAAAGAAAAACAAGAAAAATAAAGAAGATAATAAAGAAAAAAAACGAAAGAAGATATTGCACAAAAAAGAAAATGTAAAATAAAAGTGAAAAGAAAAAGAAAGAAAGAAAAAGAAATAAAAAAGAAAAAGAAAAGTAAAATAAAAAATAAAATAAAGAGAAGAAAAAGAAATAGATAAAGTAAAAAAGAAGAAAATTTAAGAGAAAAGTGAAAAGAAATAGAAAATAAAAGGGAGAAAAAGAAAAGGGAATAAGAAAAAGGAAAAGAAAATGAAAGAGAAAAGCAAAAATATAAAAGAAAATAAAAAGAAGAAATTAAATGCTGAAAAGAGAAGAAAGAAGGAAAGGAAAGAGAAAAGAGAAAAAATAAGGAAAAAGAAGAAAAAGAAATAAAAAGAAAAAGAAGCTAGAAAAAATAAGGAAAAGAATGAACAAAAAAGGATACCAAAAAAATTGGAAACGGGTTAGAAAGATAAAAATATTACAAAGAAAACCAAAACAAAAGTAACAATGTTAAACACTTGATTCAAAGAAGCCAAAATTTTTCAGAGGAAAATAATGGAAAAGGTTAAATTTGTTTAATGACAAAATCATTTTTGTTATATACAGTGGTCCCACTTGGAAGCCATAGACATAAATTCGTTGGCATGTTGAAGAATATTCAAATTGAAAATTTCAAACAGTGTCTGAACAGACTGTCAACAAATTCTCCAACTGGGAAAATTATTTCTGGCTGGTCGTTCTTTAACTGAAATTTTATGAATGTTTATAGAAAATATACAAAATGTTTGCTGGCTATTTTGATTAAATGTTCACATTTTTATTTTCCATTTATTTTTGCTACTGAATTTTTGTTCTATTTTCTATTCATTTTTTCAAGTTTTTTTCACTTTTCAAGTATTGCATTTATTTACCAGATCTTAAATTTATTTATTTTGAATGAATTTTATATTTGTCTCATAGTTTGCTTTTTATTTTTCCTCATTCTTTTTTGTTTTTGTATTTTCTGTTTCGTTTTTTATTTAAATTTATTCCCTCTACTTTGTTTTTGCATTTTTTATTTTTTTTCATTTTTTGTTACGTCATTTTTTTTTATTCTTTTATCTTTCCAATTTTCATTTTTTGTTTCATCAATTTTTCATTTTTATTTTGTATTTTTCATTTCTTTTTTTCAATGATTTTGCTTTTTTTATTTTAATTTCTTTTAATTTTTTAATTTTTGGAAAAATACAAAATTAATATTTTCTCGGCTTTCATTACTTCAGTTTTATTATTTTTCATTTTCCCTTTTTTTCACTTATCACTTCACCATGACTTGCAGTCAATGAACTCCTAGAATGTCCCCCACAAAATTTCATATAATAAAATGTAAGATAATGATTCTTTAATATAGGGGTGAATGATGCAATTTAAAATGGACTTCTCCATTAAATGTCACCTGATAAAAAAAATTTAAATGTCATGTTCCTTCAGGACGTAGGTGATCATTTCTTTCCACAAATTCTTTTTCTTTGTATCTGAGAATTGAGAAAGATATTACTTCTTGAGAAAGAGTTGTAATTCTCCTTGACTGATTACCACAAAAAGCTTGAGAATCAAGTCTACCCTGCCATTTAACTCATAGCTAGGAGGAAAATAAATGTATTTGTATTTTTTGCAAGCTTTTTTGTGTAAAACTGGATGTAAAAAGAGAGGTGAAAATTTAACTTGACTTACCAATTCCACATTCCATACCAATAAGCACCACACTATCAGTATGCCTTACTGACAGAACATCACATAGTATAAATTATTGGGGAATTTAGTTGTCTATCATGAAAACTTTCTGTCACTCATCCTTTAACAAAAATTGTAGGAGTAAAGATCTCTATAAATAATATGGACAGGAGAGGAACTGATTGATTGACTGATTTGTTTGTTTAACACCATATCGACTCCTAATGGCTAATTTTGTGCCAAATTTTAATGTAATTGGGAGGTTTGAAGTAATAAAAATAGGATATATCTTATTCTGCTTTCACAGTTGAATACATGGTAGATGATACTCAGCTTTTGTGCATATACATGTTTGTGTGGACATAATTATTAGTGATTTTCCAAGTGTAGCTCAAATGTGGCACAAGGCCGAAAGTATGAGGTACCCAGTGAGGATCAAACTCACTACTCAGTTGCAATAGTTCTGAGCGGTGGACATAAATATTAGAGGTAGTGGTATGTGTGTTTTATGTTTTAGCTTTGTTGAAGTTATATTTTGGAATACAGTTTGATTTCTTTAAGAATTTGTAGGATGTTATATAGATTAATGTTATGAAAGTGATGATTTACTACTTCCACAGACACCCAGTCTCAGCTAAACCACCATCTTGTCAAAGGAAACTACAACAACAACAAACAAAGAGGAGATCCCTCCAAACAGACTTCCTTTTATCTATAGACAAGAGGAGACAACTCAACAGTCTGAGATTAACACTTTCATGTTGGTTGTTTGAAATCTAAATCTGAACACAATTTTATGGTTTCAAATAAATATATTTTGAATGCAATTTTATACTTTCAACTACAAATAAAATGCATTGCTGGTTATTTTGCTTTAAAAATGTATTGTTGGTTGATTTTTTTATATAAAAATATATTGTTGGTCCTTTTTTTATATAAAATGTATTGCTGGTATTTTTACTATAAAAATGTATTTCTATACCTTCATAGTGTTTTGTTTGTGGGTTTACTATTTGTCCACAGTTAGGACCCTAATCATGATGGACCCAGGAGCAACAACAATTAAAAAGTGATTCCACACTCTTGAAAGCCATCAATCTTTCAATCAAAGGCCTTATGGCCCTACCCAGAGGAACTCACAAGCCTGAGAGACAAGGGAAAATATAAAAACATGAAGGACAAAAGAGAAACTCAAAAACATGGAGGACAAGTGAGCAATTCTGAAACTTGGAGCACAAGAGCTAAATTCAGAAACATGAGAAGAAAACAGAAACCTAGAAAAACATGTAGGAACTCAGACATATTGATAAAATGAGGGAAATCAGAAACTTGCAGGTCTCAATTGCAAAAATATGAGGGACAAGATAAGAAATATAGGATAAGAGAGAAGCTATAAAAGCTGGAGTACAATACAATAGAGGAATTAAAAAAATCTGAAGGACAAAAGAACTCAGATAGCTGTGGGACAAGAAGGAATATAAAATTTCTGGAGGACAAGATAGGAACTCAAAAAACTGGAGTATAAAAGAGGAACTTTGAAATTTGGTGGACAAGAGAGGAACATGTAGGAGAAGAGGGAATATGAAATTCCTAGAGGAGAAAAGAGGAATAAAAGTCTTAAAGACAAGAAAGTCAGAGTTTAAGTAAAGAAAATCTGGATTATGAAAAATGGAACTCAAAAATATGGATGACTAAAAATCTGGAATAACAAAGAGCAACTAGAAAATCTGGAGGCCAAAAGAGGAACTCAGAAACCTGGAGGACAAGAGAGAAACACAGAGACTTGGAGGACAGAAGATAAATTTAAAAATCTGTAGGGTAAGAGAGGAAATCATAACTAAAAAAAAATCTGTAGTATACGACAAGAACTCAAAAAACATGGAGGACAAGAGAGAAACACAGAGACTTGAGGACAGAAGATAAATTTAGAAATCTGTAGGGTAAGAGAAGGAAATCATAACTAAAAAATCTGTAGTATAAGACAAGAACTCAAAACATGGAGGACAAGAGAGAAACACAGAGACTTGAGGACAGAAGATAAATTTAAAAATCTGTAGGGTAAGAGAGGAAATCATAACTAAAAAAAAATCTGTAGTATACGACAAGAACTCAAAAACATGGAGGACAAGAGAGAAACACAGAGACTTGGAGGACAGAAGATAAATTTAGAAATCTGTAGGGTAAGAGAAGGAAATCATAACTAAAAAAATCTGTAGTATAAGACAAGAACTCAAAAACATGGAGGACAAGAGAGAAACACAGAGACTTGGAGGACAGAAGATAAATTTAAAAATCTGTAGGGTAAGAGAGGAAATCATAACTAAAAAAAATCTGTAGTATACGACAAGAACTCAAAAACATGGAGGACAAGAGAGAAACACAGAGACTTGGAGGACAGAAGATAAATTTAAAAATCTGTAGGGTAAGAGAAGGAAATCATAACTAAAAAAATCTGTAGTATAAGACAAGAACTCAAAAACATGGAGGACAAGAGAGGAAACACAGAGACTTGGAGGACAGAAGATAAATTTAAAAAATCTGTAGGGTAAGAGAGGAAATCATAAATTAAAAAAAAAAATCTGTAATATACGACAAGAACTCAAAAAACATGGAGGACAAGAGAGAAACACAGAGACTTGGAGGACAGAAGATAAATTTAAAAATCTGTAGGGTAAGAGAAGGAAATCATAACTAAAAAAATCTGTAGTATAAGACAAGAACTCAAAAACATGGAGGACAAGAGAGAAACACAGAGACTTGGAGGACAGAAGATAAATTTAAAAATCTGTAGGGTAAGTGAGGAAATCATAACTAAAAAAAATCTGTAGTATACGACAAGAACTCAAAAACATGGAGGACAAGAGAGAAACACAGAGACTTGGAGGACAGAAGATAAATTTAAAAATCTGTAGGGTAAGAGAAGGAAATCATAACTAAAAAAATCTGTAGTATAAGACAAGAACTCAAAAACATGGAGGACAAGAGAGAAAAACAAAAATCTGGATAAGAAAAAAGCAACACAGGAAGCTGAAGGAGGAGAGAAAAACTCAGGAAACTAGAAGTAAAAAGAGGAACTCAAAAATCTGGAGTACAAGAGAGGAACTCAAGTACAAGAGAAAATACAAGACAGAAATTAAAAGCATATGGAGGACCACAAAGGAACTTAGAGACCTAGAGTACAAAAGAGGAACTCAAAAATCTGGAAGATGTGAGAAGAACTCAGAAACTTGGAGGGCAAGCAAGGAAATCTTAAAACTCTAGAGGACAAGAGGGGAACTCAGAAACCTGGTGGGAATGAGAGGAAATAATATACCTGGGTGACAAGTCAAGAAAAACTCATTCCACACCAAAGAGATTATAGTGAAGAGCAAATCAAAAGAAATAATAATAATAATAATAATAATAATAATAATAATAATAAAAATGAAATCTCAAAAAAAAATGTGGTACATGAAACATCAACTATCCCTGTTGTAGTTGGAGCCCTTGGATTGGTTGGAAAAGATTTCAGTAGACTAATTGAAGTGATACCTGGAAGCCCATGTCTTAAAGAAATACAAAAATTGTTCTCCCAAGTACAGCCCACACCTTACAAAGGGCTTTATCTATGTGAAATATGTTTTTTTTTTGTCAGTGGAAAATATGATGCCATTTCTAACTTTAGGTCTCTGGGCGCAACCCGGAAAGAACTGTGTACACACAAGAAATTGAAGGAAATAAAATAATAATAATAATAATATTAATAATAATAAAAAGAAGCAACAAAAGACTGGATGATACAATTAGTCAAACCTGAAAACAGAAAGAAAAAATATTCAAACCTGAAAAAGGTTGTAAATACAAACCAGATTTACATAGATTCTCTAGAAAACGAAAACAGAACCCAGAAACCAACTGTTGCAGAAAGAATTATTAAAAAGAAAGCCAAGGATAAAGCTCTTGAATAGATGAAACAATGCTGGCAAGGCAAACCTCTACATGTCCAATATCCAGAATATGCTAATAAAGCTGATATTGATAAAGTGAACACTCATCAATGGTTACAAGCATTTGGATTAAAGCTAAAGCGAAAGGCTTTATTCTTGCAGTGTAAGACCAAAGTCTTTTTACTAGAAACTTTCATGCAAATACCATACATAATAGTGTGGATCCAAAATGCAGGTTCTGTGACAAATATCAGGAAACCATCTAGTCTCAGGATGTTCTGCACTTGCGCAAAATGAATATAAAAATCGTCACGATAGAGTGGGGCAATATTTACACTGGACAATGTGAAAACACTTTGGAAAAGATGTTAACAAACACTGGAATGAACATCACCCAGCACGGTTACTGTAATAGAAGACATCACAATTCTATGGGATTACACCATCTTTACAGACAGGAAGATTGAAGCAAATAGGTGAGACATAACCAAAAAGAAAAAAAAAACTTGCCTACTAATTGATGACTTGATCAGCGGACTGTAACATAATAACCAAGGAATTTGAGAAACTGTCAAAGTATAAAGACCTGGAAATTGAAATAGAAAAAATGTGGAAATTGAAAATAAGAATAATACCAGTCATCGTAGGTGTGCTTGGAATGATAAAAAAGGAACACAACAACACATTAAAAAATCCCTGGAAATCCCAGATGAAGAGAAATATAAAAAATTTTCTTGATAAAGACAGACCACACACTAAGAACTTTGTCCATGTACTGCTAGTGATGTTATAGAAATTGGAAAAATAAATCATGAAATGTAGCCATAACAACACACCACTACCTGCCTTAGGTCTTCCTGAAGACTTAGTAGGTCATGTGACCATAGCAATTTAAATATAATGATGATGATGATGATGATGATGATGATGATGAGTAATGATTCTCAAGGCTTCTGGTCTTAATTGATTGGAGGTGTTAACATTAGAGGTACATGAGTTGTCTTGGTGAATTAAGATGGGCTACATTAAGTTTCCTGTCCAGAAAAACAGGTTTCCTTGTTAGTTACCTGATCTTAACTAGTTGGGTATGTCAATTAGGGGCTAACATACTGTGCAAAAGTGGGAGTAGTGGTGGGATTATGACCAGTTTGTTGTTCATGATGATGGTCATCTTTGAGTATAGAATCCAGAGGTTAGCAGTGAATATTTCGAAGACAGTAGGAAAGCGTTGTTCAGGTTAGCAGTGGATATTTTGGTAAAAGTAGCAGAGCGTAGTTCTTCCTTCTGTTCCTCTTTGCCTGACAAGCTGGTACTGGACATTCGGATAGAGTAAACAAAATGGCCGCCTTTATACACGACAGACTGAATATTCTACATCTTCTGATTGGTTAACCTTCTATTTGTGGACTATAAAATGAGTCAAGTCATTTGGACTGGCTCACCAGTAGATAATATACACAAAAAACTGCAACACAGTTGTCAAGAGTTTTTTTCTGTTTGAATGAAAAGGCAGACAAGGCAACTTGGGAGTTAAATGTAGATACTTTGTCACACCTTCAACTGTAGATTGTTGAGCAGACTGGATTATTAAATCTGAAGGTATTTTTAACCAAACGCCACCTGTAAGTTCATGCACTGTTTTTATCAAAACCTGTCACAATATTGTCTACATTTGGCTGTGCTGCATGTACATTCTATACTCTTTTCGGACTGAGTTTTATGATGGGTACATTGGACTTGACTTTGTTGGTCTGCTGCTCTCTTACATGATAATATTTATAATATTAAAATGATAGTAATTCCAGTAATGGCTGGATCCCTGAGAAGACTCTAAAAGAAGCAAGAATATTTCTTTTGAAACAATGCTGGCAAGACAAACCACTACATGGCTGATATCAAGAATATGCTAATAAAGCTGATGTCGATAAAGTGAACACTTATCAATGCAGAGGGGAAAGGGAAGTTCAAGTGTATTATTTTTAATACATACACTTAGAGATTTATGTCATGTTTTGAATTTAGGATTCGGTTTCCAGTTTTTTCTAAAGTTTTCTTAGTCAAGGTAGAGGGTTACTATTAAAATGGTTATGATGCATGTGGTGCGAAGGAGTAGGAGGTAGTTAATTCATTTTCATAAGAAGGTTAGGTAATGATTGACCCTTGACTTGATAAAGTTAAGATTGTAGTATTCATGGAAGCATCCATGTGGGAGCCTGTACCACAAAGTAGCACGGCTAAAAAAACCCAAAAAAACCTGGAAACCTGAGGAAAAATCAAGACTGTCCTAGACAACAGCACTACTAAAATGAATACTGAGTAGGGTGCTGGATTGCTGAGAAGACCTGTTGTCATATGATCACAAATGAAAGCCACTACTCATGACTGTTGCAACAACTCAGTGTGTAGAAATGATTATTATTATTATTATTAGACTGATTAATAATAGATGCAATCCATCACCAGCTCTTTATACTGATTTGGTATCTTCTGGCCTGACATTTTAATGAATTTCTGATCAGCAAAGTTTGAGGAATAACGTCAATTTAAATTCTTCCCAGTCTATTATTACGTTGGACTTTGAATAATGATAATGCATTGATCAATATCAGGAATGAATGAATTGATGATTCCAAGAGAAATGGACTAATTCTGATATCATACCAATTCCTTCTGAATGCAGATATTTTAATATGCAGGACTATTTTTAATTTTTACCTACCTTTGAACATTCTTCCTATTTTCATTTTACACTAAAGGTGCTGAGAAATAAAATAGATGGAGATATTTACTTATGGGCATATGATTGCATGTATTTAGTTGTTTGTTCAATCCTTTGTGCTCTTCCTCCAACCCACTCTCTCTCTCTTTCCATATATATATATATATATATATATATATATATATATATATATATGGTATCATCCACATAAAAACCTGTTTCACTGTATACAGCTCATCAGTGTGGTTAGACATCCGATTGTTTCAAGCCAGGATTGAAACCCAACCAATTTGACATCAGTTGGAGTTTTTACCCCTGAGCAAAGGAAAGAGAAATTCAATCATATTATTTTTAATGCATACACTTAGAGGTTTATATCATGTTTTGAGTTTAGGATTGTGCTTCCAGTTCTTTCTAAAGTTTTCTCATTATCTTTCACATCCAGTAACCCATTGCATCTTAGTGGCATTATTACTTTGCTCGGGGTGAACTGATCAAAAAAAGTACATTCATAGTTATGTGTATACATGATTTGTTATGTATAATTGAATACATAGCCATATGTTTGTAGGGATCCATTTATCTCATTAGATAAAGGGTAATGCCCAGTTTGGTTGAGATTTAGTCCTTCATGGTTAAACCGGATTGATCTCTCCAGGACATGAGACCAGGCAATGGTATATGGCGACTGTGTGCTGCCCATATTACTTGCTTGCCCTACTGGTCATACTGACAAAACAGAAAGGAATACGAAATATTATATTTGGGATTGGCTTGGCTGCAGGAGTTGCTGGAAAGTTGTAGTGATGATAGCCAACTGGATTTAAAAAATAATTTTAGTACATACAAAAAATAGTCAAGTGAGTTGGTGAACATCAAGCTAGAATTGCAATGCATTTAAAGGTAGCCAATGAAAAGAAGAAACTAAAGCAGATAAAAATTATATATATATATATATATATATATATATATATATATAATAGGTGTGCTAGGCAAGAAAAGGATCATTTTGTAGCTCATTTCTTCCATTATGGGCATTACAATATCCATGATATAATAACATGGACAGGCTGAAAGAAAAGGAATAATACACATACTTTATTCTCAAAGAGGTTTTTATACTGCTAAATCATACACAAAATTATATACAAATATTTACACTTGTCCAACACAGTAAAACTATAACACCTGTATACTACAACAATCAGTGTGAAAATCTGAATAGACATAGGGTCTTACTTGTAATAATTCCAAATGGGAAATCTAGCTGTTAAAGGGTTCTATGTTTCTGGAAATGCTATATTTTTATTTTCCAATGGGAAATTGAGCAGGCTGAATATATCTTCTGTGTTTCTGGTTAGGACACATTACCCAATGGGAAAATAATAATGAATCAATGGTATTTCCTGATGAGAAGTCTGCAAGCCAAGATAATTTGGGTGGACCAGATATATCTTTCTGTCTCTGGTGAGGACATATTTCCCAATAGGAAAATGGTGCTATGGGTTTGTGTGCTGGCCCAGGCAGTGGTTTTGCCTCCCCCATGGTAAGAAATCTACTTGCTCATCTTGACTCCAGAAAGTGAACTAAATGACCCCACCACTTTTGTCACTCTATGTACTGATGTCACTAAGTAGTCATCATGTGACTCATGTGATTTCATCTCAACCAATGGGAGGTATTACCTTTTTGCATCCCTATATGAGTAAATATGAACATTATATAATATAAATACCATAGCAGCTTAAGTTTGATTTTAAGATGCTGAGGTATTTATATTTTTTGTCATTTCACGCCAAGCATTAATTCAAGAAAAGAACACACTTGCAAATCTTCAAGATAATAAAAACATGGCTTGTCTTCATGAATGAAATATCAAATGGTGTAAAGCAAATGGTGTTTTCCCCCAAATATAAAGGGTTCTTATATTGCTGAAGAATTCATGTTATTTATTAAATTTTTTGAATGAAAAGCCAGTAGATGGACTTATTACAGTTTAAAAAACAAAACAGGGGTCTACTCAAACATGTGTATCCATTAAAATACATAATGTCTACAATAATAGAAAAAAAGTATAATGTCTACTGTAGAATGGGTGGCCATGGTTAAATGTAAATAAA
>CAHIKZ030002024.1:4167500-4237500 GCA_903632075.3 Acanthosepion pharaonis
ATTTCTATTTTTTCATCAGATTAAGTCATTGCAATGATGTTCAGTAACAGGAATCTATTTTCGGAGTGTATGATGAAATTTGTTTGGCTTTGAAAAATATTGTGTCATCCGTGATTGCAGCAGATGTTTATCACACCCAGACACTATTGTCTCGACTGTTGATTAGTTGTCCTACAGCTATTGTCTGTGGTGGATGTTACTCCAAGGAAGCGAATGAAAATTGTAATGTTGCTTGAACACACTGTCAAGCCTTACCAGTGAGTAAAACAAAGTACTATAGACTGGTCCTGGAACTTTCCTGATTTAAATCCATTTGAGAATTTGTGGTCAACCTGCAAGGAACAACTTTGTGGAATAGACATACGAAGTACTAACATGTATACTGGGTCATGTTTCATAGAAAAAATCCCCTAAAGAGTGAATAAAAATGGAATTATTCATTTTGTTTCAATTACTTTGTACAAGGGAGTATATATATATATATATATATATATATATATATATATATATATATATATATATATATATATAACAAAATAGGTAAATATAGGTAGATGTATAAGCGAGTGATCATATACAAATATATATAAATACTCTATAGTGTAAGAAAAAAACAATGCACAATGTTAAATAACAGAGCTGTTTAATATATATTAAGAAATATACATAATATCTTACATTGATTTCACAAATCTGAGTTTTATGACGATGCAATTTTCAAGTGCTTCATGAAACTTACAGTTGAGAAAACAATGTAAGATATTATGTATATTTCTTAATATATATATATATATATATATATATATATCAAAGCATGTCTTAAACAAAACCAAGGTCTGTCTAATCAACTGTTTATTATATCTTTCCAATTTTCAAATGTTGTTTTGTGCACCATGATTGAAATTATGAATAAATAAAACATTAACTTGGGTAATTTTTTCATAATTTCACATTATATATATATATATATATATATATAATAGTAATTACTTTTCATTTAATGTCATTTTAGCTTACAGCAAGTTGCATCATACTGTTCTATTTCTGGACTGTTGGTATGAGCTGTATTTTAATTATAATTATTGATGTGGAAAGATTTTTAGGCTTGAGAACACTAAAAATATTTTATATATAAATCAATGTTAATTACTTCTTCATTATTCACTATTTCAGTTCATGAAAAGATGCATAATAATTGACCTGTTTATGAATTCTGGTTGTGATCTGTATTTTTATTATGACAAATAAATGGTTATTTTGCCGTCTACCAACAAAAAACTTTTTATGTATGGGAATGCTCAAAATCCTTTCTCATGTTATAACATTTCATTTTAAGAAAGATTGCATAGAAATGTTCGACTTCTGAATTATGGGAAAGATCTGTATTTCAGTTGTGATAGAAGAAAAGTTATTTTGGAATTTGGGTCCAAAAGATTACTTTTTAAGTCTGGGATTGCTCAAAAACATTTTTTTTTCATATAAAGTCATTGTAATTTAGCAAATGTTAATGAAGATCTGTGTTTCAGTTGTGGTAGATGAAAAGTTATTTTCGAATCTGGGTGCGAAAGATTATTTGATTGCTCAAAAACATTTTCTCATATAAAGTTATTGTAATTACTTCTTCAGTTGTAATTTGCATGTCAAACTATTTCAAATATGTTTTCTTATGTTTAGTAAGCATGATTTTTCAAAGTGGGGTGTCCTTTCTAATTTGACATATTCAAGATCTTGATTTTTATCTCAGTTCAAGCTTAGTCCAACTCACACAGAAAAACACACAGAGATGAGAAATCTGGTAAAAAACATTGTTTTCTGTCAACCTTGGTTCTGTGACTTGGTTCGTCTATCCATTTTGTCTGTACATATATTACATAAGCAGCATGGCCCGGTGTTGCCTGTGCTTGATTCAAAAATCGTACGACTCATACAGCAATCGCGATCACATTTAAAATATTTTTGCCCTTAAAGGAGTGCCCTTTGCTGTGCTGATGTTGCTACATGCCTTACTTATTGCCTATCTCACACTGCAAATTTTTTCTAAGCTCTATACATTAAATCTGTTATGAAAAAAGAACTAAACAAAATGAAGACAAAACAATCCCCTATAAAAAAGGACTTGTAACTGGAAAAACTGAATGAAAAAAGAATGTTAAAATAAATACTTTTTCACACCCAACCCAGTTCTGCGAAATCAGAATCAATGTTGAGTTTAAGCAAGCGAATGAGCCAATTGGAGTAAAGTGCCATGCAGATTTAAATTTTGTCCCACTTGTCATGAATGCAGCTATCGATTTTTGCATGCTTGCATGCTAGTTAACATACATGTCAGTCAGCTGTTGGCTCTCACACTGGCCAATAGAATCTTCCTGTCTATTCGTGGCAGCTAGCTATTGGCTCTCACTACATGAAAACTGCCATAGAAGCATGAAAAAATCGATTATTTCCACTATCGATGGGAGTTTGGAAATGCAAAGTTGGTCTTGGCCTTCCTGCTAACTTTGAGCATGTGCATGTAAATTTTGGTGCAAATCCGTTGAAAATTCATTCATTGCACACACACACACACACACACACACACACACACACACACACATACACATCCTGCCTTTTATAGATAGAGATAATAATTTAATAATACACCAATTCCCCATTAATTCTGCACATTGCTTTGTGACAAAATGGAACCCAGACATGGCTCAGAACACCCATGAAATAAAGTGAATTATTTTTTATGGGCCATCAGAAAGGCAATTTATATCACTTTGAGAGAGATCTTCAAATCTACTACCTGCTGTCTAAACTTTAAAAAAATGGAAATAAAATAAATAGATAAATAAATAAATATAAAACATTTGAGATCAAGTTCCACTCAACTGGAAGGTGGGTAATTCTGGTTGTTGGAATATATATAACAGAACATTCTGTTACAACCTTGCTGTTTGGGACTGATGAGTGAAACAGTTAGTGTAAGAGAGTTCTAGATAGAGAGGCTGATGGAATTCCCATCTCAAGTATCACTTACCTATTTGCCAGATCATGTTAAGTGAATTTGTGAATAAATAATCAAATATACTTGAAACAGTATTTGTTATTTTAACTTTCTGTTTCTTTGTTGAACACATACTGGACATTCAACAGGTTTTGTTCACACTGAAACAGAACATGAGAGGATTTATCTTGTGAAGGACTGTTTGTGGCCCCAATTGTATGTTTATATTTTATCTTTAAAGCAAAACTTGATCAATCTCAGTCTTTGTACGAGGTTTCTGTAGTGAAGGTAGCCATAGTTGTCTCCCCCTCAGACTAAAACATTCCTCTAACTCTAGATACATGTATAAACAATCCATACATTCAGGTAAAAGGAAAATTAAAATCATCCTTGATAATGGCTAAAAGTATAGCCAAGAGCACTTTGACATACAGAACCTTTTCACAATTTCTATACAATTTATGTATGGAAAAGAAGAAAATTATAAGAACACAAAAAAGTTATATAAAAAACTTAACCACAGTACCTTTCCAGTTGATTTTAATGAAAATTGTATATATATATATGTATATGTATATGAATATATATATTTATATATATATATATATATATATATATATATATATTTACAGCATTGTATATTTATATGAGAATATATACGTCCATAATGTCAACATGGAATATTAAGTATATGCAACGAAAGAAAGCAGCATTGTGTTTACAGTTACCAATAGGAAACTTTTCATTATTATAGTAACTGTTGCAGTTATATTTCTGGTATATATATATATATATATATATATATATATATATATATTGAGAGAGGATGTAGAAATAATAATAATAATAATAATAATAATAATAATAATGTACATGGAGAGGAATAATGACGCAAACAAGTACATCATTGGCTGACAATGTCATATAATACAAGACTCGTGCTGTTACCATGGAGACTGCACAATATCAGATTCCTTTTGAAGACATCATTCCTGAGATGCTGAAAGAATAAGGCTTGACAATTGTTGAGTAAAAATGCTTCCTTAGGTGACAGGTGAATACGATGCCTTCTAAGATTTCACCATTCTATCTCCCAGGAAATGGAAAGGCAATGAATCTCTGCAAATAGATGTTTTTATCATCTTTTGTCTCCCTTTATTAATACCTGTACTAGTAGTCAAAGTAGTAGTAATAATAGCAATAATAATAACCAGATTATATTATTCTATTTAACACATTGAGGTTTCACACCAAAAGGCACTTTTTGAAGATCAAGTGACAGTAAGTCCTCATATTATTCAATCAGGCACCATATTTCATTATTATAATCAAATGAGAGCAACTCTTCTCAGTCAAGAGCAAATGAGAGCAAGTGTTCTAAATGCTTCTCAGTATTATTTATCATTATTTTAATCATTAACTTACCTTATAAGTATAATCTGGTAGCTTTCACTGAAAATCAAATTAGAGCATGTCTTCTAGCACTCTTCTCAGTATTATTTATTAGTGTTTTAATCGTTGACTTTTTCAACCAATCATATCTGGTAGCATTCACTGAAGATTAAATGGGAGCAAATCTTCTCAATAATACAGCACTCTCCTCAGTATTATTTATTAGTATTTTAATCATTGACTTTTTCAACCAATCATATCTGGTAGCATTCACTGAAGATTAAATGGGAGCAAATCTTCTCAATAATACAGCACTCTCCTCAGTATTATTTATTAGTGTTTTAATCGTTGACTTTTTCAACCAATCATATCTGGTAGCATTTACTGAAGATTAAATAGGAGCAAATCTTCTCAATAATACAGCACTCTCCTCAGTATTATTTATTAGTATTTTAATCATTGAATTTCCTACCAGTGATATCTGGTAGCATTCACTGAAGATTAAATGGGAGCAAATCTTCTCAATAATACAGCACTCTCCTCAGTATTATTTATTAGTGTTTTAATCGTTGACTTTTTCAACCAATCATATCTGGTAGCATTCACTGAAGATTAAATGAGAGCAAGTCTTCTCAATAATACAGCACTCTCCTCAGTATTATTTATTAGTATTTTAATCATTGAATTTCCTACCAGTGATATCTGGTGGCTTTCACTGTAGAACAAACATGAGCAATTCTTCTCAGCACTCTCCTCAGTATTCATTATTATTATTTTAATCATTAACATTTCTGTAATTTGTTTGCTTCTGATTTGTGTTTCTGATTCTTTTTCTTCACATAGTCAAATTCGAGATGTTTGCAACATTGCTAATGTCTCACTTTTCACACTCTATGAAAACTATTTCATTGTTTTTGAATCAGATCTTGCCACTGTGCATTTATTTTTAGAGTTTATTAATTTTTCCCGATCATGAATTTTCTGTTTGTTTTTCCATTTCCATTCTTTTGTATTATTTTTCTCTAAAAAATAAAAAATTAAACTCGTCTTAAACTTAAATAATCTGCATGAACTCTGTGTCAACTTCACATCATTTCTGTAAACAATATTTTTATATACATATTGCAGGACTGATAATAACTTTAAATATGAAAACAAAATTTTGCTTCACTTGTTGTAAAATGTTTCTGATCCTTAATATTTAAGCTGCTAGTCTCTCAGAGTAAATTGCATCAAATTCAGTTTATTCTCGAACTGGCTTGAAGTAATTGTCTTTTTGACATGTTGGCATTATTGGAATTTATCTGAAGAGAATCTTTTTTGTTACATTTATGGTAAATATAAAAATAAAAATGTCAGTGAAATTTCTCTGTAAGGTATTCTGAATTTGATTTCCGAGGCTTGAGAGATTTTCTGACTTAACAGCCATTTATGCATTGAAATTTACTTTTCTAACAGAGCCCTGCTCTACGTGACATTCGGACTTGATGTTTTAGCTCTAAAATATTTTAACAAAATGAATAGCAGGATAAAAAAACTCTCTCTCTCTCTCTATATATATATATATATATATATATATATATATATATATATATATATATATATATATATATATATATATATATATATATTTTATATATATATATATTTTATATATATATATATATAAAATATATATATATATATATATATATATATATTTATATATATATATTGAGAAATGGTGCTCAGTATCATAGAAGGATCATGACTGAGCATTATCTCTCTCTCTCTCTCTCTCTTTCTCTTTCTCTCTCTCTCTCTCTCTATATATATATATGTATATATATATATATATATATTTGGGAAATGGTGCTCAATATCATATAAGGATCATTACTGAGTACTATCGCTCTCTCTTTCTCTTTCTCTCTCTCTCTCTTTCTCTCTCTCTCTCTATATATATATACATATACATATATATATATATATATTTGGGAAATGGTACTCAATATCGTAGAAGGATCATTACTGAGTACTATATCTAGACTCACTCTCTCTCTCTCTCTCTTCTTTCTCCCACTATATATATATATATATATATATATATATATATATATATATATATATATATATATATATACATAGTGCTGTTACCATGGAGACTGCAACATAGTGACTATATAAAATAATAATAATAGGTGGCCACCCATATTCGAGAATACCCATCTACTAGGGCGGCTAGCCAATCCCTATTGCAGACTCTCGCTCAGGCACATTTGTGATTGTTCAACATCCACAGAGCAAACCTGTGGTTTATACTGCAACTATGCCAAGCAGACCTTAGTTACAATTTCTTGGAGAAAGCGTTTTATTTAGCATGATCAACAGTCTGAACAAGGCCAGCACAGCTCCCAAGTGTTCTGTCTACCCAATTTCACTAACAAGACTTGGATCAACTCATGGTCTGGTTTTCAGGAACTTTCCTAAGGTGCAGCATGCTGAGTTCGCCTCCTCTAGACTGATAACTTCAAGAAATCGACAAATCAATGGTGATATTCAAACCTGGGTCTGATAGTCAGAAAGTGAACATTCTAACCACTCAGCCACATGCCCAGACATATATAGTTTGATAAATATGGTTTGCGATATAAATAGATAAAAACTGCATGAATTTAAACATGCCACTAGATTGGCATCACAGTCCCACCCTTTCACCGTTGAAATGGTTAAATGTAGCCGTCTCTTCTACTCCAATAGCTTCATGTCGCGCACTTCCCATCTGGGGAACTCCCTTCCTCTTACTTGCTTCCCTGATAGCTATAATCTCCAACTATTCAAATGCAATGTCAACCGACATCTCCAGATGCCTTGATCTATTCCTCATCTTTATCTTCATCCTTTCCTCTTTCATGCCTCTTTACTCTTGTTCCCACTCTCAGTAAACTCCTGCCTTGCTTGGGATGAAAAGCTTAAAAAACCAAAAAAAACAACTGTGTTTTACATACATGCACACACACACATATATAGAAAGAATGAAAGAGAAGGACAAAGAGATAGAGGGTTAGATAGATAGTTATGATTTAAATTTGAATCACAATCTAACAGAATGAGAAATATATGGTAACATTTTGCAAAATTTTAACATAAATTCTAAAGACATTGTCAGAAGAATATGTTGGTAAATATTAATTGACCAAGTAAACACAATTCATACTCAATAAAATATAAATATATACTTCAAGAAAATATAAGAAGAAAAAAGGAACCATGATTAAAATACAAATTATAAAACTTATATAAATAATAAAACTTATTAATTAAATAATGGGTAAAGAAAAAAATTAGGGTGGAAATATAGAAGCAAAAAGTTTAATGTAAATGGTTCCAAGTGAACCTAAAATTAAAATATTTTACTCCCATAGCTCCTAAAAGACAGAGTAAGCAAACAAAATGCTATTTATGTCTACACAGAAACAGTTGATGTAACTTAACATAGACTGCTTCTAATAGATGCAAATGTTGGATGGATGGAGTTTAATACAAAACAGTGAATAAATCATTCCTATATACTCTATACTCTGGATTATCTAATAAATGTTGGCCTGTAGCCAAGTCATGAATGCACTGGGTATAATGCATACTGTGAACAAAAGTACCCAGCCTTACATTCATAAGAATGTGTTTTCCAATCCAGGTTTCAAGTCACTGATTAAACAGTTACCAATATATTCTTTTGATGATGTGTTGATGGAACAGAGATCTCTTAAGAAAGAAGAATGCTTTCCTCCATTTTAAATAAATATATATATATATATATATATATATATATATATATATATATATATTTAAGTAATTCATCGAGTCTGAAACCTCAACAGAATGCAGAAAGCACTGGACGGCCGTTTCATCCTATATTTGGGACTCATCAGCAGTGCGCATACACTACCGAGAATTGAAACCCTGACAGTTAGGTTGTCAAGCAAACATCATACCAACTGTTCCACTGGGCCTCGGTGACGAAGAGATAGCAATTCAGACTCAATATAGCGCCGCTCGCTCACATATTCCGTAGTGGAAATCAACTGAGTTTCTCTATAACCAGAGGACTGTGTCCCCAGGAGCCACGACTACTATCACCAAGCCGCTTGATGAGTCCCAAATATAGAACGAGACGGCCGTCTAGTGCTTTCTGCATTCTGTTGAGGTTTCTTTCAGACTTGATGAATTACTTAATTATAATTATCAAATCCTTCTAATAATTTCTATCATTTGTATATCATTGCTTGAACCGGCTTCTAATGCTCAAGTTTGATTGGTAATAGTAGTCGTGGCTTCTGGGGGCACAGTCCTGTGGTTAGAGAGAATCTCAGTTGAGTTACACCACGGAATATGTGAGCGAGCGGCGCTATATTGAGTCTGATTTGCTACCTCTTTGTCACCAAGGACCATTGGAACAGTTGGTATGATGTTTGCTTGACAACCTAACTGTCAGGGTTTCAATTCTCAGTAGTGGATGCACACTGCTGATGAGTCCCAAATATAGAACGAAACAGTCATCCAGTGCTTTCTGCATTCTTTTGAGGTTTCAGACTTGATGAATTACTTAAATATAATTATCAAATCCTCCTAATAATTTCTATCATGTATATATATATATTTCTGACAAGAAAAGTTTTCTGGCACAACACAAAGACCCACATTTTCTATATATATATATATGTGTGTGTTGTCCCAGAAAATTTTTCTCGTCAGAATACATCTTGCACATTTACAAATCTACCATTCGTCTGTGCATTGAATGCTGTTGGCATATTTGGTGTGGTGCTCCTATCATTAATCCTAAGATTCGTGACAAAATCCAAAGAAGGATCTAGAATGTAATTGATTCTGACCAGGCACCTTTAATTCAGTCACTTTCTCACCAGCATGACATGACTTCCTTCTGTTGTTTTTATAAATATTTTCATGGCAACTGCTCTGACCAGCATTTTTCCCTGGTGCTCAAACTACATAAAAGTGCCACTATATTGGCATCTAGGTTGCTCTCTTTTTCTTATTGAAATAGTTGAATTCAACTGCCACTTCTAATCCAAGTGTTTCTTTCCTTACACTTGCCACCCATGGAACTCCCTTCCATTTACTTGCTCCCTGATAACTACAATCTACAGAAATATAAATTCATCATCAATTGCCATCTTCTCTCTTCTTGCATCCAATTCATCTTTTGTCCTCTCTTCAATCCTCCCTATTCTTAGACTTCTCTTTCACTTTCACTTTCACTTTCACTCCCAGTAACACCCTGCATACTCACGGCATTCCCACTTTGTTTGAGGTGAAATGATTAATATATATATATATATATATATATATATATATATATACACATTAAGTGCCCTCCCCAGTTATGACAATCCTGACTTATGACAATTCATGTTTACGATGTAATCTACATTGACCTTGATTTGACTTATGATGTTTGCCTTGTAGAAATAGTGCAATGGAAGAATACATGGTGGAAGAATACATTGTCATACTGCTCTAGAATGAGGAAAACAGTGTAGGTCAGTTCCCAGTTGTACATCATATTGGACTGTTGATAAGTGATTGCTTAATCATGGAAAATTACATTATGACACTTTATAGGACCGGAACTCTGTCAAAAGCCAATGGCCTGCCCATATTTATCTTTCTAAAAAATGAATGGATTTATTTTTGTTATGACAGTTTTATTACTTCAAACATTATTATAGTGGATACTCGTATTTGAACAAGACACCCCATTTTGATTTATCAAACAGTGTGTATTACATCTATTGGCCTGCACATTTGAGAAATCTTAATACAATAAATGCGCTCCATGGCAAGGATCTCACCTGCACGCTCCTTGTCAGGGAAATCCCTGTTTGATCCAACATACTTTACTGCTTGGAAATCACAGCGAGCAAAGATCAATTTTCCTGTTTTTTTAAAGAAAATATACACACACATATATATTTATATATTGGATACCAATATATCAATTTTTATATACAAAGAACAATTTATAGGAAAGATGTATGACAAAGCGGAAAAAGTTTTCATGCAATAAATTTAGTTACTTCATCGTTTTTTGGACTTCATCATGCACACAAATGAGAGACATTGTGAATTTTAAGTTTAATTTTATTATTTTTATGTGTCTTTGGATATATAGAGGGTACAATGGATAAACGGTTATCTAAATTATGCCAAAATGAAAATAACACTGACATCTCATTTTAAAAGATATATTTACTAAAATTACCCCATAATATCTTGAAATAGTAAAAAGTAAATTTATTCAATAAAATCGCCATTGACTCCAACAATGGCCTCCAGATGACTTCATCATCTCCTGCATCACCTCTGGATGGTTTCCTTGTTTAAATCAGTAAAATGCTGCCATAATCCTTGCCTTCAGTTCATCTTTGGTGTTACAAGGAGATTTGTTGGCCTCTCACTCAGCTATGCCCCATACACTGCTTGTTGCCAGACATAGGGTCTTCCAGTAACCACCTTCTTAACCCACATGTAGGTCTCTGTATTGAGGCACTTACCAGCAAGTTTAGGAGTTGTTTTCTTATCAGAATGATCAAAGTAAGTTTTCTGAGTCACTGTACCTTCATAATCACTATCCAACTCTTGCTGAATCTTCTGCACTGTCCTCAAAATAACATCCAAACACTCTGAAATGTTTGTATTGAGTGAATTGCATCATGGTGATTTTTTTCTCACTTACATTGCCCAACCAATCCTACTGTACTGTGCAATGGATAAAATCAAACATGTATGTGTAAAATTTAAAATATAAAATCGCTACCAATTACCCATTGCATCCTGTAATTGAGGTGATTTAATTTAGACTGTTTTGTTTGTTTTTTTTTCCATCACCTTTGTTACAAAATATCACACATTATGATAACTGAAGATCTACCATGAATGGGGAAACATTGTAAAAACGCTGACATAAATATACTGTGGATGAACGAGCGATTAAAGCACTTTCTGAACATTTTCTTCCCAGTGATTTGTTTTCTTTTTTAAATAGAGTAGCATTTTTATATCAAAATAAAAAAGTGGCCCTTCCTGAAAAAAACCATAAATCAAAAAAATATATTGTCCTGACCACTTACTCTATCACAACTACAATTGAAAAGTATTTATCTAAACTCAACATAAAATATGTCACAACCACATCTAAAACAATAAAAGATTTAATCAATTCAGAACAAAACAATAAGTTAAAACTTGAAGTTTACTCTATCACCTGTAACAATTGCCAGAAATAATACATTGGAGAAACCTCAAGAAGTTTAAATAAAAGATTATATGAACACAAAAGGGATATTTTACAAAACAACAAATTAAATGCATTAGTTGTTTACCATAATGAGACTGACCACAATTTTGGTAATGTTTCTCATACAAAATATTCACAGTTTACCAAAATCCAAATATGAGCATTTTGGTAGTAAGAGGATACTGGAAAAAGAATGAAAAATAAAGCCAAATACAGTGTAATTACTTTATATATATATATATATATATATATATATATATATATATATATATATATATATTGACTAATGTATATTTGGGCAGCAACCTTTCTGTTAAACGTCCTGGGTATGATGTTAAACTGCATCCAACAGCAAGGCCTCTGATCAGGAGGTTTTGAGGAGTGTGGAACCACCTCTAAATTGCTGGTGTTCCCAGGTCCACACTGACCCAGGGTGGTAACACCTGTTAGGGTCCCAGCTATGGGCAAATAGTGAACTCCCATTTTTTTTCAGACCTTATCCACATCCTGGGTAGGACGATAAACTACATCCGTGTCCTGGGTATGATGATAAACTACATCCGCATTCTGGGTAGGACGATAAACTACATCCGCGTTCTGGGTATGATGATAAACTACATCCGCATCCTGGGTATGATGATAAACTACATCCGCATCCTGGGTAGGACGATAAACTACATCCGCGTCCTGTGTAGGACGATAAACTACATCCGCGTCCTGGGTAGGATAATAAACTACATCCGTGTCCTGGGTATGATGATAACTACATTCACGTCCTGGGTATGATGATAAACTATGTCTAACAGCAAGGCCTCTGATAATGTTTTTGAAAAAATAATTTTGCCAGCTATACATTTTTGAAAAAATATTGTTGCCAGCTATACGTTTTTGAAAAAAATAATATTTGCCAGTTATACGTTTAATAGTACTATATATTTAATATATATATATATATATATATATATATATATGTATGTATATATATATATATATATATATATATATATATATATATATATATATATATATAACTAGATTTGGCATTAAATGACCTACAGTAGTTGATATGCCATGAAACCCAACCAACCAACCAACCAACCAACTTTCTGTTAAACATCTTTTGTTAAATATGAAAGATTTTATTAAATATGAAAGTAAAATTTAATTGATTTTTTATCTAGTTTTTTCAGTGTTCTTACATTTTTTCTTTTGTTAGGAGTAAGGGAGTGCAGAAATTGTCTGTATTGTCCATTGTCTCAACAGAAATTAACAACAGCTATATATATATATATATATATATATATATATATATATAATCCACAGAGAGACTGTTTCACTGTATCATAGATATTTTCCTTGCTTGAAGTTAAGTAATATATATATATATATATATATATATATATATATATAATCCACAGAGAGACTGTTTCACTGTATCATAGATATTTTCCTTGCTTGAAGTTAAGTATATATATATATATATATATATATATATATATATATATATATATATATATATATATATATACATTTATATGTTGGGTATATATATCAAATATAGATCAAATATGAGTTGGAATCCAACAGAATTATAAGATAAAGAACAAATCGGAAATGTTTTTCTTTTATTAAAGCTTCATGAGAGAAAAAAGAAGGAAGAAATTCGGATAATTTTATTTTTGTGTTGATTGATTTTCATTGGCTAATTATGTTTCATGTGTATTTACCTTTTTAAACCAACATTAGTATAATTTGTGGCATTCTGGATTCAAGGGGAGATGACTCCTCCATCCAAAGATTCAAGAAATTAATGAATTCCAAGCCTGAAAAAAAAAAATTGTTTAATGTATGTAAGTATATAAGAACTCTAGTTTTTTTCATTCAATTAATAATGTGTAACTTTAATGAATCTAATATATGAATGTAAAAACATACCCAAATCAATATGTTAAAAAGTAAACATACACACACTTATTAATATTCCTATTTCTATGAAAAATTATTTTGAAAGAAAATTTTTTATAAATTTCAACTGAATTTAGCACTGGTTGCTCAGTTTATGAATGCAAAATGTTTCCTTATAAGGAAACTGGTAATATTACCATTATTGGGACAGACTCCATCATATGCCCCCAGTTCAAGTCTTTTTCAGCTCTTACAATATTTCTTGCCCAAATCTAGCTTATTGGTGCCACATATGGTCTGGTGCTCCTGCTATATATTTAAAAATTCTTGATAAAATCCAAAGTATCAGCAATGTTATTGGTCCTGACCTGGCATCTTAGCTTCAGTCTCTTTCCCATTGTCATTATGTTGTTTCTCTGTGTCTTTTCTATGAATACATTCATGGCAGTTGTTTTGATGAACTTATATATGGTATCTGTATGGTACCTCGACTCTGTAAATTTAAGCACAATACTAGATTGCATCAAGGTCTGATCATACATTTGAATTGTCTAGATGAAACCATAAGTTCTTTGTGAACAATTTCTTTTATTATACTTTTTGCTAGTGAAACTCTGGCTTCTTGCATCTGAGTCAACTTTGATATTCAAAAATTTCAATGCAGTATCAATCATTATATTCTGTCTTCTTAATTCTCTTATTTTTTCTCTCCTTAATCGCATATTTTTCTCATATTTTCTAACAATCATTAAACTCCTTGAGTCTTAATTGCATTATTGCTTCGTCTGGAGTGAAATGATAAAGAAAAGCAATTGAACAATTGTCAAGGTCTCATCATTTTACAGTTGAAATGGTGAGATATGTTTCATTTTCTGGGGTTCCCTTATAACACAGAGACAAGATGTACACATGTTTATTCCATGATGATGAACAGTAGAAAGAGGGTTAGTTCTGTTAGGGAATAAGAGAGTTAGTTGCTCCTACTTCCAGAGAGTTCTATTAAGGGAGATTACTAGGTAATACAACAAGATATAAATACATGTGTCTCTAAAGGGATTACTAAGTTAATGCAACAAAATATAGCTACACGAGTTTCTTACATGGTGATCAACAGTAGAAAGAGGGTTAGTTCTGTTAGTGACTAAGGGAGTTAATTGCTCCTACTTCTGGAGAGTTCTATTAAAGGAGATATGTCGTATTATCTAGTAATAATAATATGTTCTATGCTAACAGTTTCTTTTCCTATGCTACTTGATTGTAGAATTCTCTTCCAGTTCAATGTTGATTTTCAAAGGTTTTAAAGATTTATAAGTTCTGTCCTCTTAATTTCTTTTCTTTTATTGTTCTCTCTCCTTAATAAATATGTTTTTTTCTATATGTTTTCTATATGGATAGAGCTCTTCTTATTATTACCATTATCATTTGCTGAATCTAAAATACAAAATTATTTTTTTAATTATTCATATATATATTTTAACTCAAGAAATTGTCTTTTCAAAAATTCAGAATATCATGAAATTCAAAAATAAAAAAAATACAATAACTTTAAAAAAGAAAATCCCACCTTATTACATGATACATCTCTTAATATTTTTGGATTGACGTTTTCTATCCCACATCATTTGCATTTCAACAATTTTTGTCTGCATCTCACAAAAGTGGTCAGCCATGGATGGTTCCATGACCGGGCTACAAGACGTTTACCCATATAAACCATAATCTTTCTCGACAGTGAAAATCTCTCGTGTCCAGACATGTTAGCTATTTGTTTCATCAATTAGTATTTTCTAGCTGATGGATAAATACAGACATACATATACGTCTAAATATATGCATAACTACATATGCACACAACACGCATTTATATGTGCATATGTTTTTTATATATATATATATATATATATATATATATATATATATATATATATATATATATATAGGAAAGTGCAATGAAAACAAAATGGAAAGTATCATGTCATTTATTTTGATGTCAGTTTCTGAGTTTGCTTTTTTACTTTTTTGTTTCATTTTGTTTACCAATTTTTTCCATTGCCACTGTACACTGATGCCCTGAAGATGAAGGAAAAAGCATATCTATGTTATTAAGAAAATCAACTCTGCCACCATCGTATACATAATATTTCACATATGGCTCTAACATTTTCTTTCTACTGTTCCCTCCAGATGATAGTATGTGTCAGGGGTGGCCAAAATTACTTAATGCAAGAGCCACATATGATAAACTTCAGATGTATGAGGATCTCAAAATGTAAAGAAAATACTTTTGCATCTATTTTTATTTTTACATATACTTTTTTTTGAAAAGTGATATATAAATATTGATAAATGCATTTGTGAAGTAATATTTATTCATGTATGTAGTTTTAAGACTAATGTGTATTTGTTTGCGTGATCACAAAGTGGTAGAAGCAATATAACTCCTGTAGTTTGTGCACTCATGGTCATATTTTTTGTAAACTGGACAGATGATTGCTTTTCTGCATTTGTTCGGTACCTTTGTAGAACAACCAGTACAGTTGGGAAAATACCATCACTCCCTGCTAATTTTCTGAGTTTGCCACCTTACAAAGATTTTCAGTGTAGGACTGTCTTAAAAGCGAGAGATAGAATCTAAAAAAAACTTCTAGAAAATCATATCATATTAATTTTTAAACATTTATTTCTTTTTTATTGGAAAAAAATGTGTATTTCACCTGATAACAATAAATAATTCAGTATTTGGTGAAGAAACCTTTGTTGGCAAGCACAGCAATCAGACATTTCCTGTAATTGGTTACCAGGTTTTTACAGATCCCAGTGGGGATTTTGGCCCACATTTTTGCAGATGGTCTCAAATCCTTAAGGTTTGTAGGTTGTCATTGGGCAACTCGAAGTTTCAGCTCCCTCCACAGATTCTCTAAAAGATTAAAGTCCGGAAACTGACTAAGCCATTAGCTTAATATGCTTCTTCTTGAGCCATTTCTTTGTTGCTTTAGCCATATGCTTTGGGTCATTGTTATGCTGGAACACCCATCCACAACTCATCGTCAGTGTCCTGGCTGAGGCAAGGAGTTTTTCACTCAAGATTTCCATGTAGTTGGCCCCATCCATCTTTGTGCAATGAATCACTTTCCTGAGGATAGCATCAACCACAACACACACACATATATACATATATATATATATATATATATATATATATATATATATATATATATATATATATATATATATTCAGTGAGGAAGATAAATATTTCATCCCCTGCTGATTTTCTGAGTTTGCCACCTTACAAAAATAGGAACAGTCTATAATTTTCAAGGTATGTATGTCTTGAAAGTGAGAGATAGAATATAAAAAAAAATCATGCTATATTAATTTTTAAACATTTATTTTTTATTGATGATTCGTTCAATATGAGGTCTGAAATGCCCGAATCAAATGATCTTTATCTATTTTGGACACTGTGCTAGTTATGATGAACTTTAGAGATTTTATAGCATCATGAGCGTATTGTCTTCCCTTTTGACTACGCCTCACATGTAATAATAAAATGGATTTCAGGTCTGGAAATCTAGGTGGCCATATGTTTTGAATGATATGATCATGAAGATTGGAATTTATCTATTCTTGTGTAGTCTTGGCCTATGAGATGGTGCAGGGTCTTGTTGGTAGGTGTACGGTCTTCTTTTGCTCATGCTCTCTATCCAAGACACTCTAACACATCCACATTGTAGTCAGAAGCATTGATCCTTAAACTCTGGAGAAAAAAGTGTAGAGGCATAACACCTTCACCATTGCTCACAAATTTTGGAACCATGATGACCACTGGAACATTTTTATGGTCACTGCATAACCATCCGCCATTCCTTCTGTTGGATTTTTGGTTGTGATCAAAGATTTTCTTATCTGAGAAAAACCAAATCATTCCAAGCACAACTTGATCAACAAGTACTTTGCACAGATAAGACAGTTATCTTTTGCCTTTACAGATAGAAATTAACCTCTCTGCATCATATATAACTTGATTCAAAGCTCCTCATGAAAAATACTTCCAATAGAGTGACTTGAGACTTTCAGCTCATTAACAATGGTGTTAATTTACTTTCTACGGTTCTTATTGATAATTTTCTGTGTTTTTTACAAACTTGTGTGCTTTGATTGTATTAGAACCCTTAGCATGTGTTTTTGCATTCCCAGAGTAATCAGGAGGACAGTTGACATTGCATTTAAATTTTTGGAAATTAAAGTTAGCTGGAAAGCATGGAATCAGAAAGGAGTTCCACAAGTTAGAAGTATGAGATAAGAAATTGTTAGCTTAGAACTTATGGTTACATCTAGTCAGCTCAACTGAGATCTTGACACTAGTCTAGTACTGCACTTAAATTCAAAATATCTAGGTACCATAGCAAAGAGCTTATCTGAACAATTATCATGAGAGTATTTATAGAAAAGACACAAAGAGTCAAACTTATGGTGACAGGAAAGTGACTGAAACCAAGCCACCAGTTCAGGACCAATAATATTGCTGATTCTTCTTTGGATTTTATTAAGGATCTGAAGGTAAATAGTAGGGGTACTGGAGCAATATTCTAAGTATAGGCAAATGGTAGACGTATAAATATGTAAGATAAATTCTGCAGAATTTATTTATAAAAAAAATGTAATCATCTTCATTTTTGATGACTGCAATTGAAAGGTGATTCAAAGTTTTGGTTCTACATTTAAAGAAATTTGGCTCCCACCCACTGCCAACCAAAGATTTTGGAAGAATGTTTTCAGTTTCTTTTCTTTGTCTTTGAATGTCCAACCACATATATTTTGATCAAAATAAATTAAATTGAAGAGATGCTAAGTCTGGGGAGTATGGTGGATATAACAGAATATTAACTCTGAATGATCTTATTTTTTCTTGACATTTTTCTTTTGCATTGGCATGCGGAAAAATAACAGTTAAGGCAGGACACTTTCAATATAATAAATATTTATATCCCAATCAAGTTGTTAGTAATAAACATCTTCATGGATGATCCTTCCATGGTTTAATAGCTTGTAATGCATAATATCATTCATATTACACTTGGCACACAGCAAAAACTTCTGTGAATTCATAAAATATTCTTGTGATTGCAACAAACAGTAAGGGCTAAATTTGTTGAGAATGGATGATGTGGAAGAACCTCCCCTCCTAAAAGAACTTATTTTTTCTAGGTTTTGTTTTGCAGAGTGTGAACTTGCATTGTCATGCTGGAGAATAATACCTTTTCTGTTTACCAAAGCAGCACATTTTTCATGTAATGTTACATCTACATTGCAGTGATGGTCCTTCCAACATCCAGTCGTCCATCATAGACAACACCTTTCACATTCCACCAGACACACAGCAAGTACTTCTGTAGATATTTTCCTGGTTTGGTGTTGGTACTGGCTTCTTATCATTTGATGATAATCACTATTTTTTTTCATTATATGTTGACATACCAATCATATGTTTCATCATGACGATGGAAAAAGCCATGTTTTGCATTCCTGGTTAAAAGATGACTGCAGATTGTAGAATGTTAACTACAATCTGCAATCATCTTTTAACCTTGTTGCAGACCTGGTAGCATGCAGTGCTGGTTTATTAAAAGGTGGCCTTGTGCCAGACACCACTTATGACTACCGAATCCACAAACAAAGTAAGAATATTAAATGAGTGATCTTTAGTGAGGAAAAAAGGGTCATTTAACACATGCACAAAAATAGTAAAATATAGATAGCCAGGATTAAACGACAAAATGAGTCTGGTAAAAGAACAAATATAAACTTTTATTATTTTTAAACCAGTAAATTGTCTCAGCAGTGGAGACCATCAATAAAGTTACTGGATCGATGCAATTAATGAAAAGGTTGTGACAAGAGGTCACTGAATGAATGTCAGTGTCCCACGCCAACAGAAAACCAAAATGGCTAAGGCGGGAAAAGTTTCTTCAGGAAGAAAGTTCTGGAAAAATGTCTTGTTGAACGAAAGGTGTAAGCATACACAACGGATTCCTACTTTGCAATTTTTCACAATTAAACTCTGAAATGCCTTATAACCGAGACACCGTTTACTATATTTTTCAAAGTCACAACATTGAGAATATTGAGATGGGCAATGATTTGACTTTAATATAGAATATGTCAAAGGAAATTCATTTCCACATATAGATGCATTATTGACATTGCAGTTTCGGAAAGATCCAAAAGAAAATATAAAGGAGACTTTTGATGATGCTTTTTACAAATATCTTTCTATATTTCTGAGATGAGGTATTGCAACTATTTACAGTATTTACATTGTTTGGACTGCTGTCCTTGTCTTCACTACCATATCCACATGGCCCATTGGATAATAACATTGGTTGAATCCAGTAACTTGAGTCAAAAAGTTGTGAATTCAATACCTGGCTACAGCTGAGGTGAACAGAAAACTTGGAGAGTTGATTTAAAGGGAGATAACTGATACTGAGACATCCAGAAGAGGCATGGCATGAGGAACTAGAACAATCTACCCCAGTGGGCAAAATAAAGGGTTCAGTTCAAAATTCCAATCACCTGAAGTAGGCTGGAGTGTACAACAGTCATCAGTAACATGAAACAAATAAGATTTTACTTCAAAAGATATATGAAAAGACTGCTTGGTTTCTTCCTCTAAGTTTTAGAGCATACAATAGATGAAACATTGTTAATATGGCAACAAAGATGAGACAACCGTCCAAACAATTTAAATAGTGTACATAATACTGTTTTTATATTGGGTAAAGACTGATGTTTTGTCATTAGATAGAATGGCTGGCGAAACTTTGTAGAACCAAGTACTAAAAAATAATCAAGAATATGACATGCAAGAATAACAAATACTGCCTGACTTGGAAAATACAAAGAAAATTACATTTCATGACAGGTACCAAATAACTGTGAAAAAGCAATCATAACTCCAATTTACAAGAAAGGTGACCATCAAAAGAGCATAAACTACAGGGGGGGTAAATTTCATCTTTCATTATGTGATCAGTAATTCTTTGATTCTGTCTTGGATGGTTGAATCATAATTCATAATGATGAATCATGCAATAACTTTCCAAACACACTGATATCCAGTCATTTAAATTCAAAGAGCCACTTTTATGATTCTAATTTAGTTTTAAATCATCTTCAACAATTGTCAAATTCCATTCTTGCCAACATCAAATTATTTCAATTCTTCCTTAAATTTTAAATTCTCTTAGCTCCCTACAGATTAAGAAGATGAAGCAGCAGAAATGTGGTTCTACTGGAGCATGCTGAGGATACCATGAATTGAATATCTGAGAAATGATGATGTTTTGGAAAGAAGGAAATGATAAGGAAACTTATACTTAACATCAGGAAGAGAAAGTTGAAGTTTCTACGATAGGAACAGGGATTGAAAAACCTGATACTGACACGACAAATTGAAGGCAAGAGGGACAGAGGAAAACAACAAATAACTTAGTGAATGAATGGTCGAAGAGGGTTTAGGTAAAATAAGAAAAAGATAAAATCTATTAAGAGTGACAAAGGACAGAAAATTGTGGAGAGCCATGATTGTCTATATCCTGAAGGGTCATGGCACATAGAATAAAAAGACTGAACTTGAGTAAATGGATCGCAGAACAAGGTTTAGGAGAGATAACAAAAAGACAAAATTTATTAAAGGCTACAAAGGACAGAAAAATGTGGAGAGCCATGATTACAAACATCATGAAGGGACATGGTCCATAGAAGAAGCCTCTTTGATGTTGGACAGTTTCTTTACTATTTAAGGACTAAAAATAACAGAGATTGGATGCTTAGACAGCTTCATCCCAAGCAAGGCAGAAATGCCACATAAACAAAGGGTTACAGACAGTGAATGTGAGAGAAAAGACTTAATATAGGGAGGATTGTGGATAGGATAAAAGATGAACAAGATTCAAGAAGACAAAAGATTTTGATTGACATTGCATTAAATGTTTGAAGATTGTAGTTATCAGGAAAGCAACTAAGTGGAAGGGAGTTCCACAGATGAAAAGTGTGAGAAAAGAACCTGTTGGAGTAGAAGTGGTGGTTGCATTTAGCTATTTCAATGGTAAAAGAGTGGGACCTAGCTGCCAATCTAGTAGCATGCTTAAATTCATGTATTTGGGGCACCAGGGGAAAAACCTGTTCAGTGCAGTTGCCATGAAAATATTTATGGAAATGACAGAGGGAAGTCACATCATGATAGTGAGAAAATGACTGAAGTCAAGATGCCTAGTTAGGATTGCTTACATTACAAGAGTTACTGAGTGTTAGATAATATGAGAAAATATACTATTAAGGAGAGCAAACAATAAAAGCACAACAATTAAGAAGACAGAAAATAATGATTAACATTGCAATCTGAATTTTAAAAATCAAAAATATTTTTATTCCCTGATTTTCAAGAGAGTTTCTGGATATTGCTTTTATAACCAAACTTAAGTCACTTGCATAGTTACTTATGATTAATTGTTCCTATCCAGATTTCTTTTTATATTTCTTCTCAGTCAGATGATGGCAGTAATGACATTATTATTGTTGAGTGAAAGAGCAGCTTGCCAACAAATTGATGCTGGAGTTGAAATATACAAAGTTGAGTATACTTATCTCGACACCCAGTCTGATAAGAGTATACCAAGCACATTGACTCAGCCAAATGTACAGGATATGGTAAGTTTTGACAAAAGCAGCACATATTGTTGGGAATATGGCTCAGTTGGAAATAGCTTTAGGTTTAGTAACACTGTCTGCTTGCTTAAAAGAGTTCCCGAGTCTCTAGATTTGACTCTTGAGTAATCATGGCTGCAGCATGATTCAAAATTTAAAACAAAATCTCTCAACTTTTATCCATAATACTCCCCAACATTTCCAGCTCATTAACAGAGAGGCACTGTTCGTCAGTCCCTAAGAGTCACGCCCAACTGGTTATTGTCGTACAACTGGCAGGCAAATCTGTAATACAAAACAAGATAATTACTTACATCTTAATTCTTTAAAAAAAAACATGATCAATTAAGATCAAAAGCCATGTGAGACCTACCTGGTGTAGTATCTGGGTGTTTATTATTATTATTACTATTATTCTTACTACCATCCTCCTTCTTGGTGCTATTAGTCTTTCTTGCTACAGCCACACTGCACGAGGTGTTGCTAGGGTAAAAAGTAGACTTTTACAGGGTGGAGTCACCAGCTCTATTCTAAACCAGTTTTGAATTCAGAGTTGTCTTTCTCTGAGATTGTTTGCTAACCGATGCTAGAAAGCCCCAAAACACCCTGTTATTTAAACATAAATGGTGGAGTAGTGAAAAATTCATAAGTTTCCCAAGGTTACATGTGTGAAAGTGAATGCAACAAACTTGGCCAAAATTTGAACTCAACATACCGATTCCAGCACTATATGGTGCACACATTTATGGTTACAAAAATCATACAATTATTTTTGTTGCAAAATATTTAATTGTGTTTTATATAAAACAAATTTTTAATCAATTCAAATATTTCTTCCAACTTACTCACATTTGATTCCAAAATATAAGTTGTAGAAAAGAATTAATTTCTTGGAAGAGGTTTTTGCTAATGTTTCATTATTACTCACATTTTTTTCTATGAGGTCTGTTTACAAAATACAGGGTGTTTCAAAAAATTTGATATCCTTTAACATGTAAATATCACAGAAAGTACATGATTAAGGCAAATGAAAATAAAAAGTATTAATGTTGAAGATAATAAGATTTATTCTTCCAAATCTGAATGAGAAATTCAAAAGCGTGTGGATTATGTGAACATACAAAACGCCTTTTCTCTTCTAGTAAATAGCATTTTTATACCTGTAAAGAAAAAGATTAAAGAACATAAAAATACAAATAAGACAAACACTAAAACATAAAGACATAAAAACATAAAACAAACATTAAACATAAAGATGCTATTAAAATTTGAAGTCATTTGAAGGAGATCTAACAAAGTTATTAGATTGCGAAATGATATCAAATTTTTTGAAACACCCTGTACTTAGCTATTTAATATTAACAGAAAAAAGGGCCTACTCAGTGCAAGGATCCAGTAGTAATATAAAGTGAGAACAGAAGACTAAACATGAACTGTAAGAAGAAAGAATGTATGGTTGTCAGCAAAAGGGGCACATCTCATGATGCAAACAATAATTTGGGATATCAAAATAAAGCAAGTAAGGAAATTTAAATATCTGGGAAGTGTTTTAATAGAGATTGGTAAATGTGATACTGAGATCATAAGATACATTATAATAGTGAAAGATGTCTTTCAAAAACTAAGCAAAGTATTAAGAAAGAGAAAAATTTTATCAGAAATAAAGAAAAAAAATGCTAAATTCTTATGCAGTATTGGTCCTCCTATCTGACAGTGAATGCTGGACAATCTCCTCACAGATGAAGAAGAGACTTGGGGCAACTGAAATATTGTTCTACTGTGCATGCTGTGAGTACCAGGGACTGAACATGTGAGTAACAATGAGGAAAATGAAAGCAAAATTATGCTTATACTTAGAATTAGAAAGAAACAGTTGAAATTTCTGGAACACATAATGAGAAAAGAGGTCTTGGAGAATTTGCCACTCACAGAACATAATGAAAGCAAGAGGGACAGATGGAAATTGCAAATAACCTACCAAGAAGCTTGTGTAAATGGATGGCAGAACATGATCAGGGAGGTACAATGAAGAGAAAACATTGCTTAGAGCTATGAAAGATAGGAAGTTGTGGAGAGCTATGATCGCCCAAGTTCTGAGGAACATGCTACATAAAAGAAGTGTTACATTTTATTTAGTGTTCTCTTCCGAATTTTCTTTGCTAAACTGATAGTTGAATTTTCTGAGATATGTAATGAGGAAAGAGGGCTTGGAAAATTTGACACTCACAGTGTATATTGAAGGCAAAGGAGGTAGAGCGAAACAGTGATAATGTAGCTAATGAACATGTGTAAATAGATGGCAGAAAATGTATTGGGAGGGATAGTTAGAAGAAAAAAAATTGCTTGGAGCAATTAAGAATAGGAAGTTGTGGAGAGCTATGATAACCCAAGGAAGTGTTACATTTTATTTATTTTTCGACTTCAGAATTTCCTTTGCTAAAATAATAGTTAAATTTTCTGGGACAGGTAACAAGGAAAGAGAGCTTGGAAAATTTGACACTCACAGTGTATATTAATGGTAAGAGGAATAGAGAAATAAGTTTCTGTAAATGGAAGTCAGGAGAGGGACTGTGTGTGATAGTAACAAGACAAACATTGTTTAGATCTATGAAGACTAAGAACTTGCAGAGAGCTATGATTTTAAAGGAATGTTGTAGATAAAAGATGCTTTTTTGTGAGAGATTTAAGAGAAGTTACATTTGGTTCACTGAGTTAACAGCTTTGATTGAATCATTGCAGTATATTTCTAATAAAAGATTAAGTATTGATCTCTAGATACCTGATTGATTTGCAGAGACAGTGATGGATCACAAAGCAAATAGTATTGATAACCAATTCTCAAAATAAGACAAAAATGACATCTTTCTAGGTGGAATAGAAACTTCTTTGGCAGAATGTTCGCCAGATAAAAACATGATTTTTTTTTTCAGTTGTCAAAAGGGTGGCAATATATTTTTTTTTATTTTTCTGTTTGCTGGATTTATTTTTGTGTATTTAAAAAAATCGATCACTTTAAAAACACATTCTTCTGTTAGTAATAAGAGATATCTGTATGGTATTTGAATTCTTTGATAGCAGTGTCCAAATCAACAGCGCCTTCATTGTTCAACATCAACACAGAGTAACAACAATGAAGTATTGTTTTATTTTGTCTTTTTCAGTGTCACAAAGTTTCTTCATTCATTTAGAAGTAATTAAGAGGCAATTAGTTATCAGTTTTTGTTTGCTATCTTTGGCTTAATAGATATTTATACGCAAGCAGACATATTTATATATGTATGTATGTATTTTAATCGTTTACCTTTCAAGGTTCATTGTTCTGTGATAATGAATGAAAACGGAGGAACTGAGTGTGTATTTTAAACAAAATGATTGTTTTCATTTGGACAAAGAATTGGTAAAGACTTTTTCTTTTTTTTTTTTGGAGTCTCCAGTGCTTACTCATTTTTTTAATTTCTGTATCAGGTAGTGTTATTGAAATGCAGTTAATGCTACCAACTCAGGTTAACAATTTGTTACACAAACAAATGGTATCATTGCTGAAAATTGGTAAATCAATAAATCCGTATTGCTTACATAAGTTGGCAATAGAAAAAGAACAAAAAAAAAAAATGCAAGATGGAATGAGAAAAATTAGGAAGGAAAGAAGAAGCTAGAAAAGGAAATGAAGAAGTTAGAATAAGAGGGAAAGAATAAACAATGAATGAAGCAAACAGTAGGAGAATGAATGAATACAAGAAGGAAAATGGATACATAGGAAGGATAAAAAATAAAATGAAAGATGGAACGAGAAAAAGTAGGAAGGAAAGAAGAAGCAAGTAGAAGTAAAGAAGAAGGCTAAAAGAAAAAAGAAGAAAGAAAACTAAAAAAAAGAGGGAAATAGTAAAAGATGAAAGAAAGAATGGGAGAGTGAATGAATGCAAAAAGGAAACATGAGAAAGTGGAAAATAGGATGAAAGATGCAATGAGATCAAAAGGGAAGGAAAAAAGAATGAAATAAATGTCTAAGCTAGAATGAATGAGAAGTAATGAAGAATGACTCAAAGAATAGAAAAGTGAATGAAAGAAAGTAGAAAAGGCAAAAATACAATGAATGATGAAATGAGAAAAAGCAGGAAGGAAAGAAGCTAGAAGAAGAAAATAGAAGTGAGAAGGAATAAAGAAGAAATAAATTAAACATTAGGAGAGTGAATGAATGCAAGAAGGAGAAGAATTAAAATGGAAGAAATGCAATGAAAGACAAACTGAAAAAGAAAAGGTATGAAGGGAAAAATGAAGGATGCCATAAAATTGTCTAAGCTAGAACAAGAAGGAAGGAATAAAGATGGCATTTAGGCAGGTGTACGAATTTAAGGAGAGAAAAGATTAAAGTAAAAAGAACGAAATCCAGTGTAAGATGGAATGAGAAAAGGTAGAATAGAAGAAAGGTAGAAGTAGAAATATATAAAGAATAAACCAAATAATAGAAGATTGAATGAGTTTTAAGAAGAAAAAGGAGTAAAATGAAAAATAATAATACAATGAAAGATGGAAGGAGTAAAAGTAGGAATAAAAGAAGAATTAAATATGCTCAAAGGTGTTAATGAGAAAAGGAATAAATAATGAAACAAAGAATAGTGGTGTGAATAAATACAAGAAATAAAAAGAGTAAAGTAGAAGAAGCAAAAAAATGTGGAATGAGAAAAAGCAGGAAGGAAAGAAGTTAGAAGAAGAGGGAAGAAATAAAGATTGAAGCAACCATTAGAAGAGTGAAAATGCTAGTTAAAGTGTCCGAGCAAGTAGAGAGAAGGAATCAAGAATGAAGAATGAATAAATAAGTAAATGAATAAATTCAAAAGGAAAATCAGTAGAAAGAAATAAAAGCCTGAAAAGTAAAAATGTACTTTAAAATTTATTCAAATTGAAAGAAAAAGAATGAATGAAAACAAAAGAAAAAAAAAATTAAATAAAAATGAATGACAATTTCATCAAAGTTGGGGTTATGGACAAATAGGCAATAAAACCAGGATGTTCTTAGGATTCTCTACAGAATTGGACAACAACATTTCACAAATCTGGCCAGTCTAATCAGTTTGGTCATCTCTCATACTACCAACAATTTCCTGTGACTTCACAAAATTTTCATTTTTTTTTTTAACTAGTGTCTTAGGTCTTGTATTGTTCACCCAATACAAAACCCTAGAGCCACTCAAAGTAGAGAGATATTGAATGAGATTGTTGTAATTGCATAAAGATAAGAAATAAGAAGTGCATATTATGAGGATATGTAGAATAGAAAACAATTGACCCCTAGATTTGAAGTGGTTAACATTGTAGGGATCGGGTAAACATACTCTTCAGAGTCTGTTCTACAAAGAAACAGTTCTGGAGAAGAAGGTTTCTGAGTGGAACTTCCTCTTTACTAATGGAATACAAAGGGAATTAGGATGATTCAATCATGTGAAAGTGGCATGGTAGTCTCAGCAGTAAATATGTGAATTGGTGGAATTAAAGAATATGGCATGTCTAAAAATATACCATAGAAATAGCAATATGAAATAACTCCAGCATGAAGCATAAATGAAACAAAATTTCTTTGAATTTTCTCATATTATACAAGCCATTTTTATCTTAAATGTCCTAAACTTTTTCTTTAGGAACACACACACACACACACACACACACACACACACAGAGACATTGATCTGTATTTGATCCCAATTTTATATATATATATATATATATATATATATATATAGATATAGATATAGATATATATCGTCATCCACAGACAGACTGTTTTGCTGTATCACAGCTCATCAGTGTGACTAGACATCCAATTGCTTCTAGCCAAGATCAAAACCCGGCTGATTTGATCATCAGTCAGGGATTCTACTCTAAGCTATTGGTGCCTGGTAAAGAGGAAGGTAAATTTTTGCATATTTATATTTAAATAAACATGCCAGTGACTGAGAGGACTCAATCTGTTAGGAGAGTCTTGCATTATCAGCAGTATAAGTCACTGTTTACAAATTTTTCAGGGGCATATTATCATCATCCATAGACAGACTGTTTTGCTGTATCACAGCTCATCAGTGTGGCTAGACATCCGATCTCTTCTAGCCGGGATCGAAAACCAGCTGATTTGGCATCAGTCAGATTATAACCTAAGATATTGGTGCCTGGTAAAGAGGAAGGTGAATTTTTGCATATTTATTTTTAACTAATAATGCCATTGACCGAGAGGACTCAATCCATTAGGAGAGTCTTGATTGTGTATATATTTTAGCAGTAATTTTTTATTAAGACATGCCTCATTAAATAATTTAGATAAGTTTTGTCTATTTATTTTTAATAGGATCCTCTTGTAATTATAGACAAGTTTCCTAGTATCCTAGTTAAAGGAAGAAAGAAAATTACCATATTTATTTTATTACAAGTAATTTTGACATTTGCACAATGCTGACTTTAGAGTCTTGTTTTTTCTAATACCAAAAATTGTTGTGCTCATCATTTTTCTAAGACAAAATTATTGCATTCACCTGAAAATCAAATTTTTTACATGTGAAGTGAAAAACGTTAAGGTTATGTACTGTACAATTTTTTAAATTTTATCCTGTAGACCCAGGGCAAACTTAGTTACCTCCCTTGGCATTTGCATACAACAATTTTGTCTTAGAAAAATGATGAACACAATAATGTTTTTTCTTAGAAAAAACTAAACCCTGATGACGACATTATGCTAATGTCAAAAGTACTTCCAATAAAAATGAATATTCATCAACATGGTAATTTTCTTTCTTCCATTAAGAAGGGTACTAAAAACTTGTCCATAATTGCAAGATGATCCTATTAAAAATAAGCAGACAAAATTTGTCTAAATTATTTAATGAGACATATATATGTATGAGTTGGGTTCAAAGGAAACATTTATCAATCTAACAGTCTAACATGTTTCACATTTATTAAAGCTCCATCAGAGAATGTGATACAGAGAGAAAGAAGAAAGACATTCTGGTATGTTTATTTTTGGTGTTTGATTTTCATTGGTTAACTGTGCATTTGACTTGTTAAACAATTAATTTAAAATAAGTTATACTAACATTGTTTAACAAGCAAGTCAAATGGATGACTTAATCACAGTACTTGTATAAAAGAGTGATTGCTGTCAAATGCACAATTATATATATATATATATATATATATATATATATATATATATATATATATATATGTGTGTGTGTGTGTGTGTGTGTGTGTGTGTGTGTGTGTGTGTGTGGAGGCAGAGTGGAGTAATGGATAGTGACTCAAATTGAGAAATCAGAGAACTGAGCTCAAATTCCAGTCAAGTTCATTAAATTCACTTACGTGCTAATACCCTTAGGAAAGGTATGAATCCATCTTTCATCCGCCTCCCTCAAACAATTATCAGGACAGGATGGGTCCTATAGCCTTGGATGGCATCTGGTCTATGAGAAGGACAACTTTGAATTCAAAACCTATGGAGGGTTGTTTGGAGACCTTGTTGTATACTGTGCACCAGTTCTCTGTGTGTGTCCACATCATACAGAGGCATGAGTTAGCAAGACACACTGATATTTCACATCACTCAGTGGATCAAAGCATTGGTAGAAGTAACCTAGTGACTTGATCCAAAGAGTTGTGAATTCAATACCTGGCCACAGCAGAGGTAGACAAAATCTTGGAGAGTTGAGTTACTAAAAGGAAACTGAGGCATCTAGAATTGCATGGCACATGGAAATAGAACAATCTACACCAGAGGACAAAATAAGGTTTGGTTCCAACATATATTACCTGGAGAAGGCCGGATCGTACAACTCTCGAAACATCGGGAATATGACAATAAGGATGAGGACAACAGTTCAAACAATGTAAATAGCGTAAATAGTTACAATACCTCATGTCAGAAATATAGACAGATCCTGAAGAAGGCCGAAACAACAGCTGAAATGTGAATATGAGAATAAAGATTAGGACAATAGTCAGAATGATATAAATAGTGTAAATAGTTACATCACCACAGAAATATAGACATATCCTGAAGAAGGCCGAAGCATACAATGGCTGAAACTTTGTGAATATGACAATAAAGAGTAGGACAAAAGTGAGAACTGTGTAAATAGTGTAAAGAGGTAAAATATCACATCTAGAAATATAGACATATCCTGAAGAAGGCCAGATCATAGAATGGCCAAAATGTTGTGAATATGACAATAAAGATGAGGACAACAGTCAGAACAATATAAATTGAGTTAATAGAAATAAGCTTATTTCAAGTTAAGTTTCTAAATTTTGTCCTGTTTTCTAAGATCTTTTCTGACTAGTAATTCTGGACATAACTTTGACCAATTACCTTTCATTCTGTTTCTCTTTTATATATTTCTCTTTAAAAACTTATCTTTATGTATTCTTTTGTGTTCAAACCTGATAAAAAACTGAAAGGAAATAGCATACACTTGAAAAATTACCATATTGACCCAACAGTTAAGGAATATATAGTTTAGAAAAATTGTTGATTTGATCTTTTCTTTCCAGTAATTGTCCTTGTTTGTTCAACTGATGACTCCAATTCTTGTCAGCTCAGGTCTGTATAGTAAAGTGCATTGCTAACGTTTGAACAGGTGAAAGATGTTTTCTGTTATGTGAAAACAAATTTACCAAGCCATTTTCATATTTAAAATGTCCTGATTGATCAATAATTCTTTTTATCAATAATAGGGATCAATATCACTTACAGTTCTCAGCTGGTTTATGAATACTCACAATTCTTTTTTGTTTTACCTTCTATTTGCCATATCAGAAAAATAATTGGGAATGAATAATTATTAGCAAAATCCTTTTCATCTTTTCTTTTTATTAGATATGCAAATTAATTAGGGGAAAACTAATAAATAAAAATTTTGCAAATGATGAATATATTTGAGCAGCACTTTCAAGATTCCAAGCATTTATCATCTTCCTTTTATTCATATATATATATATATATATATATAATAATTTTTTATAAAAATGTTTATAACATAAGTATGTTATAAAATCACTACAAAATAGCCATTTTGATTTGAAAATAAAATCTTTATTTTATTTTCAACATCATCACTTGAAAATAAAATATTTGAAACAAAATTTTTTTTCAACATTTTATAACATACTTATGTTATAATTTTTTTATAAAAATAATTATATCTGCTCTACTTTGCATTGAGCACTCTTTTTAAGAATAGTAATTGTTGGTTATTGGAATTCATTCCGTATATACCAATTATATACTTAGGTATATATATATATATATATATATATATATATATACCTGGTGTAACAGCAAAAATGTCCGATTGTTAGATTAAGCTTTGAACCGTTGTATCTTAGAAATGATTAAAGATATCTTACTGGAATTCTCTGAGGTTTTTATAACACTATTGGACTCTACTTTGAGCACTTAGAATGCATAATTATTCTCCAAGCTTAACATAATAATCATGATGAAATCAAGCATTAATTAATAATAGCTAAAAATTGGAAACTGATGAAGGATTGAAATAAAATTCAAAATATATATATATATATATATATATATATATATATATATATATATTATTCCAGAATCATTTGAGATGATCTTCTACCCACTCTAAACTTCTAACTTTCTGTCCTGGAGTAATAAGTTGCTCCACACATTTCTTATATGATTTCATTTTCAAGACTTTTTTTCACTGCTCTTTGAACAGTCATTGGTAAAACTCCTTTTGCACATGCCAAACGTCTTATGGATTGAGTTGGATCTTTTCTAATTGATCTTCTTAGCTCAAAGTTGAAATGATGATCCCTCTTCGTGCTGTGAACTCCTGATCCAGTTTTCCTCTCTACTGTTCCCTCTTTTTTATACTTATTCACCGTTTCTCTTGATGGTTCTTGAATGAACTTTGAAGATGGAAGCCAGAGTATGAATGTTGGTATCATTACTGAAGGCCTGAATGATCTTTTTCCTCTCACCATTGCCCATTTGGGAAGACATAGTTGGGCTGACACAAAATGATTTTAATCTTCTCTTTCTAGCTGAATACCTCCAATGGTTTTTCAGTGATTCTTATGACAAATGGTGTCAAGATGGCTGAACTTGGAAAAAAGAAACTCAATTAGTTTAGTGGTTTTTTAGATATTAAACATTTTGTGGGATGGACAATTATGTTGTTACATGATTTTGACAATTTTGCTCTCCCCCACCTCTTCTCTTTCTTTTTCCCTCCTACCTCCTATCCTAACTTCTAATTGTCTGTGATGTATGTATGTCACCACGAAATGTATCTTTATGCATTAGACATCCGTCGACTTTCTTTCTCTCCTCTTTTTAAATTCCCCCACCCAACCCACATCTCCTAAAATTCTCTCTGTTAAGGTTTCATGTCCCTCCTCCTCATACTTACTCTTTCTCTAAATTCGTTTTTGATTTCTGGAGTTGTTTTTTCTGTTTTCATTTTAAATTTGTAGGTCTGATGATTTGGATCGTATTTACGATTCCAATGGAATAAATTATGACCATGGAATATTAGTGTTTAAGCCTTTTTATTATATATATATATATATATATATATATATATATCATGATTGGCAGAACTTGTTGCCAAGTACTGCGATGCTCACAGACATTTCCTTCTGTGTGAAATGAGTCCTATATTGGATCTGAAGAGACAATTGCAGCCACCATATGGTAGCATAGGATGGTTCAGAGGATGGAGATCTCTGGCTTTTTGGCGGGGGGGGGGCTCCCTTTGTCTCCTCTGTTTATCATCTGGTGTTTTTGAAAGATAGTGTTTGTTCATTGATTGCTCTTCTCCAATTGGTTCGTACTGCAGCTTCTGTCTACCAAGTGACTGGATTAATTTCTGTCCTTAGCAAGGTGTTTTTGAACTGATCCTTGAATTGATGACATGGGGCTCCCCATGTTCACTTGCCAGATCCAAGCTTTGAAAAGAAGATTTAATTGGGTAGGCAGATATCTGGAATTCAGGCAAGGTGTCCAACCCATCAAAGTTGGTGATGAGTCATAACGGTTTCTAGTCTTTCCATCTTTGCACAGAAGAAAACTTCATTGTTTCTGATCAGGTCCTGTGATGCATTTCACAGGATTAATGAAGTTTCATTTAAGGGAATCTTTCAACTTTAATAGAGTACCCAGATCTCACAGGTGTAGAGGAAATTCAAGATTACAACAGCTCAGTAGACCATAAGCTTGGTGGTTAGTTTTAGTCCAGGATTACCGAAAACTCTTTTGAATAGCTTCCCTTATGCTGCACTGGCACTTTTGATTTGGTTATCAATGTCTTTCTTGAGCAGATACATTTGATGTTAGTATGATACCAATGTATGGAAATTTTTCAACAGGTCCAGTCTGTTGTTGTTGGTTGATGTCTCAATCATGGTTGGAACAGAACCTTTATGCCACATTGATGGTTAGTCCGTAGCACATGTATTCTCTGGAAAAGTTGCCCCCTGAGTTCTAAAGGTCTTATGGGTCAGAGTACAGTTGCTGTCATTGTATTGGAATTCTGTGAATTGCATGTGTCTTGTAGGCAAACTATGTTGAAGAGGCTACCATTAGTGCAGAATCGAAGGTTGATTCCTGGGTTGTCTTCTCGAATCTTCTGAAGCATTGTTGCCAAGTAGATGGCAAAGAGGGTAGGAGCAAGTGTGTGTGTGTGTGTGTATATATATATATATATATATATATATATATATATATGGTGTAGTAGACATACCTTCTATATATCCCTACCAGAAATACCCCCCACATAATGGTACAACATTAGTGGCAGTTATGAGAGGTATATTTAGGATGTATTTCTGACACACCCTATATATATATATATATATATATATATGCAAGTATGCAGAAAATAGAAAAGAACATATTGGGTGCATAATCCGGAGTTCCGTTGTATTTTTGTTTTTATTTTTAAGAAGACAGTGCTCCATACAGAAGTAGAGCTTATATTATAATATTTTTTTGTTTAAAAATATGATTCCTTTGCTACATAAGAGTTCTCATGTTTCAAAAATGAGAGCCGAAACCATCCAAATAATTATTAAAATTAAGTTGAATTGAGGTGTTTAGTCCCGTTTCATCAAGCGAAATTTTAGGAATAAGCTATCTCTTGGTTTACGTGTGTTTTTAGGCATGGTCCATTATAACATTCTTTATTGTGGGAGTGACACTTCAATTCAACTTAATTTTAATAATTATTTGGATCATTTTTGAAACATGAGAACTCTTATGTAGCGAGGGAATCATATTTTAAACAAAAATATTATATATATATATATATATATATATATATATATATATATATATATGGCGAGAGAGAGAGAGATAGGATTCATACTACCCACTCAATCTACTTTTAAAGCTATTTCAAAATATCCTTCATCTTATCTTTAAGTTTTTTATCAGGACTCCATCAAAGTATTTTCGGCATAAAGAATTATATTCTTTTTAATTAGGGTGACATTTCTAAAATCAAAGTTGTGGCCAGTCCTGTTCTTGTGTATTACAAGTGAGTTTAAATGCTTATCCCAATGTAGGTCCCTCTTGCATTCACAGATGCAAGGGTGTTTGTGTCCAAGTGTATTTGTTTACAATTTTTTGTATATATATATTGCATTCTAGTCATTCAAACTTTGCAAAAGCATGAAACTCAAGTAACAACTTGGGCTGTCCTTTGTTTAAAGTTCACAGTATGAAGTGTTTTTGGCTCTGTTGAGATAATCTATTGAGTAGGTAGTCTTTCTTTCTGCTCTTCATGGACATGTCAGTTAACAGTATGTCAGATCAAATAATGGTTTGTCTTACAGGGATGCAAAGTGAATTTTTGTTTAATAGATTTCTTGAAAATTCAGGCAGGTAGACAATATATATATATATATATATATATATATATATATATAGCTAATATTAGTGGTAAATATACACATACATATGCAAAATATATGAATATATATACATAGGTGCATACACATACATGTATATTTTTTTAATAAAAAATTCCAAATGTGTGTATTCGCATGTGTTTTTGAACATAAAAATATAGGTCCTTGCTAGATTAGATAATCGTTATATTTATTTTTTATATGTTTATATTTGATTTGCAACCTGTAGTCAATATTAATTTTGTCAAATTTTCTTAATTACACAGCGACCCTTTCAGTAAATGCCCTTCAGTTTCAGTTTCCCCCGCCCCATCTCTCTCCCCCATCCCTTCGTCTTTCCTTTCCCTCCCTCTTCTTCTGATCTTTAATATTAGATCGTCTATGGTGTGTGTATGTCACCACAAAATGTATCTTTAATGTATTAGACATCTGACAACATTCATATTTCCCCCTTCCACTCACCTCTCCTAAACTTCTCTCTGTTAAGGTTTAATCTCCTACCTTCTCTTGTCTGTTACCCCTCTCTTTAGCTCTAACATTCGTCCCACACTCTCATACTTACACTCTCTCTAAATTCTATTTTTATTTCCAGAGTTGTGTTTTTTTCTGTTTTCTTTTTGAATTTGTAGGTCTGATGAATTGGATTGTATTTACGATTCCAATGGAATAAATTATGACCATGGAATACTAGTGTTTAAGCTTTTTTATTATATATATATATATATATATATATATATATATAAAGTAATGAATATTTTGTATTTATTAATCCAACAGAATTTATTCATGACAGTGAATTTAAAGTGATAAAATATGTGTGTGTGCTTGTGGCAGGAGTGTGCATAAAATAAAAATTTTCAAAATGCCAGCGATTAATACTAGCAAATAATATAAATAAATTCATATAATTTAAGGTATATAAAATTTAACAGAATTATTGCCAATAAATTGCATAATATGTCAGGACTAGAGTGATAATAATTAAGAAATTAGAATTCAATCTTTAATTCTTGAATTAATCTAATAAAGAAATTAATTAAAATCCATAAATTAAATTCTTGTCAACAGTTCTGATGAGTGATTGAAAAATTCTGAAAATCTGCATTGACCTATTGAATGTTTTTATGCCTAATTTAATAATTATATATATATATATATATATATATATATATGTGTGTGTGTGTGTGTGTGTGTGTGTGTGTGTGGAGGTATGTAGAAAAATAGGAAAGAACACATTTGGTAAAAATCCAGAGTTCTTTAGTATTTCTGTTCTTATTTTTAAAAACGGTGATCCATACAGAAGTAGAGCTTAAATTGTAATTTAAAAAAAAAATATGATTCCTTCGCTACATAAGAGTTTTCATGTTTCAAAAACGAGAGCTGAAACCCTCAATATAATTATTAAAATTAAATTGAATTAAGGTATCCAGCCCTGTTTCATCCTCAAGTGAAAATTTTGGAATAACCAATCTTGAAATTTACGAATCTTTATAAGCATGTTCACTCGCAAAATTAATTACTATAGAAACGGCATTCCCAATTTTTCGCTATAATCTCCAACTATTCAAATGTAATATCAATCAACATCTCCAGTTGCCTTGATCTATCCACTATCCTTCTCCTCATCCTTTCCTCTATCACTCCTATCTGATCTTCTGTAACCCCTTGCGTGCCAGTGGCTTCCTACCTTGCTTGGGGTGAAATGCTTAAAAAAAAAAAAAATAAAGAACAAATAGGAAACATTTATCATTCTAACATGTTTCACTTTTATTAAAGCTTCATCAAAGACTGAGATATATTGATTTTCTAAGTGTAGCTTAGATTTGGCGCAAGGCTGAAGGTATGGAGCATCCAGTGAAGATCAAACTCACGACTCAGTCATAATTGACCTAGCAAGACAAGCTTTCCAACCATTACACCATGCCAGAATGCTCAAGCAGAGAGTGAGATATAAAGCTTTAATAAAAGGAAGACATGGTAGATTGATAAACATTTCCTATTTGTTCATTATCATATAATTCAGTCAGATTCCAATCCATATTTGATCAAATACAGATATGGATTGGAGTCTGACTGAATGATATGATAAAGAACAAATACGAACAAATATATATATATATATATATATATATATATATATAATATGTGAAAATATATAGAAAATAGGAAGGAACTGGTTAGGTAAATAATCCAAAGTTCCTTAGTATTTTAGTTATTATTTTCAAAAAATAGTACTCAATACAAAAGTAGAGCATAAATATAATTATTTATTTAAAAATATGATTCCAACTCATGACATAAGAGGTCTCATGTTTCAAAACAAGAGCCGAAAACTTCAATGTAATTATTTGAATTAAATTGAGTTAAAGTAAGCTCTGTTCCATCTTCAAGCGAAATTTTTTTTGAACCTTTTTCCAAATTATGTCATATCAACCCATTGGGTCATTTAATGCCTTAAATAGAAAGACTATGGTTTGTTATGGCTATTTTTTTTCATTATATGTTTTAAATTAGTTTAATTTCTCTTTAGAACTGAAAAATGTAAAATTGAATCAGTATTTTTTAAAAGTTCTTTTAACCATCTTAATTGGTAGAATTTTAAGTGGATTGAAGTAAAATTACTGCAGTTTATCAGCATGTATTTTATGGTGAATGGCTCTTGGCCCGTCACATATACCAAAGGATCTTCCTTTTTCAAGATATGCGAATGGCTTATGGTAGCATGTCCAATATGAAGCCTGGACATAACCACTTCTCTTCTAGCTTGGCGTTTCTGATGCCATTCTCCTATCATTGGTTTAATTTTGTACAGTTCATCGTTTGGGCAGGAGTTCGAGAGTATGAAGATGATATTATACTGGACATAAAGTGGAGGGTTGATTTTCTATTATTTTGAAGTAATAAACTGATCCCCCAATAATTATTACATATTAATATAATAATTGGAAAAAAATATATTTGATGGCTCGCATGTGAAAACCTGATAATAGTAAAGCATTGATGACAGTTGGACTTAAAGTGGGGGATCAGTTTTCTATTACTTTAAAGTAATAAAATGACCACCCCCCAAAAAAAATTAATACATATTAATATGATAATTGCAAAGAAACATATTTAAAAAAAGACTTACATGTGAAAATATAAGGACTAGTTCTATATCTCCCCTTTTTTTAGGATATACAAATGGATTATCGTAGTATGGTAGTAAATAAAGTCTTGTTTAAACAGTCAAAAAATATTTTAAATAGTAAGGCAACTGTTATGGTTATTTTTTGTTTATATTTTTTCTACTGGACATAAAGTGGAGGTTCAGTGTTCTATTATTAATAAATTCACTGTCCCCTGAATTACTACATATTGAGATAATATATTTAAAAGACTTGCATGGGAAAAGTTAGTAGGAAATAATTAATAAAATATGGCAGCTTCATAGGATGAGGAAGCTAGTATAAAGATTCTACTGGACATAATATGGGGGATCGTTTTTATATTATTTTAAAGTAATAAACTGATCTCCCGGGAATTACCACATATTAACATAACAACTGGAAATATATATTTAAAAGGCTCACATGTGAAATCCTAATATTAGTTAAAACTGAATAAAATATGTCATCATTTTGATGGCATCGGTAAACGAATATGAAGTTTGGTTGGTTTTACGGTATGACCCACTGGATCATTTTAATGTCGAAATTTAATTTTTTTTTTAAATAAAGTCTTGGTTAAACAGTCAAAAAATATTTTAAATAGTAAGGCAACTGTTATGGTTACTTTTTTTTTATTATATTTTTGAATTCAGTATAATTTCTCTTTGGAACTAAAATATGTAAAATGAATCAGTATTTTTTACAAGTTCTTTTAAGTATCTAGTTTGGTAGAATTTTAAATGAGTTGAATTAAAATTCTTGCATTTTATCAGTATGTGTTTTATGGTGCATAGCTCTTGGCCTGTCACACATCCTGCAGGATCTTTCTTTTTTTAGGATATACAATTGGGTTATGGGATATAGGAATAGGTATTGCTGGTGTTTTTAAAATGTCATAGTGTTTGATTGTGGTGTTCACTATTTGCCCATAGCAGGGACCCTAACAGGAACTTTAACCCTGGGTCAGAGTGGACCTGTGAACAACAGCAATTAAGAGGTGGTTCTACACTCTTAAAAATCTCCAATCTCCAACCAGAGGACTTGCTAATGGATGTAATTTATGAGGTCTGGTAGTATGTCAAATATGGAGCCCATAGCTAATTTTGATGAGTATATAAATGAATAAAATGTAATTGTATTTTATTTTTTTGAAGAATAAAGTTGAGAAATTAAACAGAACTTATTTATGACTCAACCTAATAAATGTTATAGATTTCATGCCTTTACAATCCTCTCTGTGCATCATTCCAAATAAATCAGTGGATGAAAAAATCATATTTGACAAGAAAAAGTAAAAGATGGCCTGAAGTCAGGGTAGCTTTTCCTTGGCAATAATCCAAACAAGTTGGTTTTGCCACAATAACAGACTTTGACAAAAATATGTCAACTCTATCTGAATCTTTCCCAATAAATTTCATTGCATCAGTCTTGCAGGAAATTCTCTCAAGTGGACAAGTGAAATATCCGCTGAATTCTTATGGTTAACAGTGGACGGAATCCATAGTCTCCAGCCAAGTAAGACTGGAAATGATGTTTAGAATCCAGCCATTTCCTGGGACAGCTCTCTTGTTTCTTGTTGAATCTGGCGCACATCCAATGTATCAAACATTTGATTAACATCGAGTAATTAACAAAGTAAATAAATGGGTGGCGAGGGGAGATTAAAAGTTCACTTGAACTTGGGTGACTGAGTTTTTATAATGACCTAATATGAACGAGACATAGATTAGCATGTTACATAGTTTAGTATATATATATATATATATATATATATATATATATATATATATACAGACTTCATCTTAGTGGTTTCAGTGCCTTTCTTTGGGTGAAATGATTATATATATATATATATATATATATATATATATATAAATAAAGAGAGAGAGAGAGTGTCTAAAAAAAATGTATACATACAGGAAAGGAAAATCTTGTATAGATATTGTAATACTAAATTTATTTGAACATTATAATGACCTAATATGAACTAGACATAGATTAGCATGGTACATAGTTTAGTATACATATATATATATATATATATATATATATATATATGTGAAAAGTGTATATAAATATAAATAAATATAAGTATATATATAATTATTTATATATTATATGCGCAGTACTTATTAGAAAGCGCTCAATATCAGAGATAGAGCTAACATATTTGGTTGGATAGATGTGCGTTTGTCTATCCAACCAAATATATATATATATATATATATATATATATATATATATATATATATATATATATATACAGACTTCATCTTAGTGGTTTTAGTGCCTTTCTTTGGGTGAAATGATTATATATATATATATATATATATATATAGAGAGAGAGAGAGAGAGAGAGAGTGTCTAACAAAAAATGTATACATACAGGAAAGGAAAATCTTGTATAGATATTGTAATACTAAATTTATTTGAACATTATAATGACCTAATATGAACTAGACATAGATTAGCATGGTACATAGTTTAGTATACATATATATATATATATATATATATATATATATATATATATATGAAAAGTGTATATAAATATAAATAAATATAAGTATATATAATTATTTATATATTATATACAGTACTTATTAGAAAGCGCTCAATATCAGAGATAGAGCTAACATATTTGGTTGGATAGATGTGAGTTTGTCTATCCAACCAAATATATATATATATATATATATATATATATATACAGACTTCATCTTAGTGGTTTTAGTGCCTTTCTTTGGGTGAAATGATTATATATATATATATATAGAGAGAGAGAGAGAGTGTCTAACAAAAAATGTATACATACAGGAAAGGAAAATCTTGTATAGATATTGTAATACTAAATTTATTTGAACATTACAAAGTTAATACCAGTTACTTTTGGACTGTACAATCACAAGAGATGTTTAAAATGGTGGCCTTTACCTTCCAGACATTTATTAGTACGACAATGTTGGCCAAGGTGTCCAGTGGGATTGCTGCATGTGCATTTTTAACTTCTTGAAAAAGGGCTGCCACTTTTTCTGTGACACACAACATCCTTTAGGTGTCCCCCATATGAAAAAGTATAAAAACTATGAAAGACAAGTTTTTCCTTTCCTGAAGTGTGCATACATCTGTATATATATATATATATATATATATATATATATATATATATATATATATATATATATATATATACATACATATATATATGTGCGTGCATGTGTGTATGAGAAAACGGGAAAAAAACTCCTTCTTGCAAACCTGAAATGAACGCGTTCTTGTGAACCTGAAATGAGCACCTTCTTGCAAACCTGAAATGAACGCCTTATTTTCTGAACGAACACTTTATGACAGCAAACAGCACCCATGACTGCTGCCGACAAACGGACGCCTGACTGACCAACCACAACGGCTTTTGTTGCCCAAAAAAAGACACCAAACGACTTGTGCGTCTTCTTCTTGTAGTCCTTGGTTGAGTCAATTATGGTACTCCAAGGTATGCCCGGCGAAAACACACACACACAGTTCGAGGACACTTCCGCACATGCTCCTTACAATATATATAAACACAAGACTATTCAAAAGCCATCAATGGTTGTGCTAGAAGGGAGTCACAAGTCTGAGGGTTGAGTGTACTGCCCTTGTTCACAAAATGTTGATCATATCAGATGATGTGCACTTTCCCAGAAACTGTAACTAGGGTCTGTTCACCATAGTTACTGTATAAACTAGAGTATTGAATAAACATGTGCCTGAGCAGGTGTCTGCAGTGGGAATTATCTAGCCGGTCTATATTCTCTCTACCATTTTCTCTCTCTCTCTCTCTATATATATATATATATTTATATATATATATATATATATATATATATAATTTATAATTTATTGTACATAAACAAACAAGTAATCACTAAAATGATGCATATTTGCTTTGATACCTTGAGATAAGCATCTCATCAGGTGGTGAACAAAGATGGTTATAAACGATTTTATTTAAAAATGCTACTTATGAAACATCACTGCTTTTTACATTTTTAAAAATTTAGGAAGACATAAAAAGAATTTCCATAAAAGGAAAAAGAAATAAATATATAAAAATTTGCATGAAAGAAAAAAAATATGCAGGGAAGAAGCAGAAAAAATAGAAAAGGATAAGAAATCAATAAAAGGAAAAAGAATAAAGAAAGGGAAATAGAAGAAGTTAAGGAAAAAAAAAGCATAAAAATCATCCCTTCTCTGAAGAAAAGGAAGAAAAATGAAAAGAAGAGAAAACAAAGAGGAGTAATATATCAAAATTTATTAATACAAAGAAAAGGAAAAGAAAAAGAAAAAAGAGAAAGAAAGTTGTTGATAACAAATGAAAAAACGTTAACATTGAGATAGAAGTCATAGAGAAAAGTTCAAAATCTAACTAAAATAATAATTTATCTCTTAGAACAAAATTAAATAGGACAAATATTATTTACAAATTTAAATGCCTGTTAAGGAATTGTATTTCTGATCAATCCAAATTTGTAAACAATTATATCGGCCAAACTACATATTTCTGATCATAGCTCAATTAGTTTTCATTTAAATACTAATGGAGACCTACCGGACACTATTTGTAGCATACTTGTTAACAACACAGATATAATAGCATCATCTACATGCAAAAAATGGCTAAATAAAATGGAAGCCTTATTAATAAAAACAAAAAAAATCAACACACAATAATATCAACTATGAACATGGACACAATATCTTGACTGTGTTTTGAAAAATGAAAACATTATATAAATACATACATACAACAAACTATTTCTTGTTAACAGTTAATATATTTCAACTTTGAAAATGGGTAAATGTATAGCCGAAAGCACTCAGAAAAAAAGATCAATTGGACAGTTTTTATATAATTTATCATCTGAAAAGAAAAAATTTCACATGAGAAATTGTATAAAAAACTAAATCAAAGCACCTTGTCTGTTGTATTCAATGAAATGTGTGTGTATATATATATATATATATATATATATATATATATATATATATTCAGGCAAACACCCACCCAGGCATATTAGAGTATTTTTCTTTTTTTATATATACTTGTACACACATATACATATATACATACTCACTCATAAATACCTGTGCATACATATACACATGTATGCATACCTTTAATACTTCGTTTATAGATTTTCCACTTTCATGGTCTTCCTTTTTGTTTTGGATACTATTATACATCCAACAGACACACATATATATTTATGCATTATTATAATGCAGCTGAGATGTAAAATATATCATAAATTGATTTTTCACAGAGATTTTGATACGATCCCACGTGCATTCAGACACATTAATGAATACAAAAATTCCTCCCCACCAGAGAAACAAAGTCTATTTAAACTAACAAGGAAGTGTTTGGGAAATTATATAAAAATGCCAAAAAACAATTACCTAACATTCCCTAAATTAAAACAGTATAAACTAACAAAATAATGCTCACAAGTCTTAAAAAAGTCTACAAATGTGCAACACAGCCTTCTTTAAATGTTTTTGTGCACAAAAGTGTCCATTTTGATCTAACTTTCACTGAGAAAAGACTCATTCAAAATTCTGATTTTTAACTTTTCTCTTGTCAGGTTTTTAATTTGCCTATTGGCCTAGAAATAATAGTAATAGTAATAATAATAATAATAATAATAATAATAATAACTATTATTATTATGATCATAATTATGTCTTTTATAAATTTCTTTTATCGACATAATGCTCCTACATACACGCTCCTATACACACATTTATGTTACTTATAGGTCAAACATAAATATAATTATGAACTAACATTGAATGGAAAGGTCATCCATTTTTGGAGGGATGTCTGCTTCAGGCAGATGTACCAAGATAGCCAAATATATATAACTGGCACCGATTGTCCAACTTTCAAGAAAATATTGACCATATTAGCATTTCTTTCATTGGCAGAATTGGTTCACCTTGTTTTTCTAACAGCTTTCATCAGAAGATGCTGGCAGTCATGATGATTTTCTTAATGAAGAGTGACGCTAGAAATAGCAAATGAGAGGCCGAAAAAACAAAACAAAAATAAAATTGTTTGAATAGGTAATGTTTCAGAAATATGTCAAGGATAACAATGAGGGTTACAAGTTTTTAGGTTAGGTATTGAATAGTGGATTGCACAAATTTCCATTCTTTCACAGAGATGTGATTCTACAGAAAGATGCTGAGTAGACAATGGACAGAACATGTGTGCAAGAAGGAAGTTCAAAAGAACAGCCAGTGGGAATGAAAGTAAATAGACAAATATTACTAATTGTCTATATTTTTGAGATGAGGTATTATGTACCCTATTTACATTATTCAAACTATTATCATTGTCATTTGTAGTAATATTTAACACTATTTACATAATTCGGACTATCCTCACCTTTGTCATCATATTTATTACAATGTTTCAGCCGTTGTATGCTCCGGCCTTCTTCATGTGGTTGGAATGTCGAACTGAACCCTTTATTTCACTCACTGGGGTAGTTCCACGTGCCATGTTTAATGGATGTCAGTTATCAGTTATCTCCTGTTAATTCCCCTCTCCAAGTTCTCCACTGCCTTAACCGGGTATTAAACTCACACTCTTTGGGTCCAGTCACTGGATCCTCACGGACACATGGATAAAGGTGTTGGTTAGATCAAGTGAAAGGACCCAAAGAGTGTGAGTTCAATACCAGGTTAAGGCAGTGGAGTACTTAGAGAGGGGGATTAACAGGAGATAACTGATAACTGGCATCCATTAGACATGGCATGTGGAATTAGAACAGTATACCCCAGTAATCGAAATAAATGGTTCAGTTCAACATTCCAACCACCTGAAGAAGGCCAGAGTGTACAACGGTTGAAACATAATAAATATGGCAACAAAGATGAGGATAGACCGAATAATGTAAATAGTGTAAATATTACTACAAATGATCAGTACCTGACTCCTCTCGCTATCCTCTACCATTCCAAGAGCCAGATCCGGATGAAAATGGAGGGTTGCTGACATATATAGGCTGGAGATGCTCAGTCTTTACTTTCCAGTCTCGATAAAATTCAAGTGTTCTTGGGGGTGACAAATTATTTTGCACCCTACAAACCCTCTCTCACAGATGAAATGTTGCAAGCCTCTTACTGCTCTATCACTGTTTCCATGGAAAGTGAGCAGACAAACTACATTCCTTAGTACCACCAGTTTTAGCCTACACAGCTAGGACATGCCTTACCTGGCATAATGTAACAAACCACGGTTAATCGATTTTGGTATTTTGGCTTTCCAACAATTCTTTCAATGAATCCATATTTAACAAAGCTAAGAATGACTACGAAACAGCGCTAAAAGATAATGGATTCCCAGCAACATTCACATACTCACCACAGAACACAAAAAAGGCCAACAGGAAAAGAAATATCATATAGTTCAACTTACTGTACAGCAAACACATAAAAACAAATGTAGGAAAAATATTCTTTAAACTCTTCAGACAAATACTTCCCCGAATCAAGCACCCTACACAAAATATTCAACAAAAACCCAGTAAAAATCAGTTGCACTGAGAACATGGCACAAATAATAAAAAGGCACAACAGGAAAATTATCAACAAATCACACGAACAAATTAAACCCATGTGCAATTGCAGAATAAAGAATGAATGCCCCTTAAACAGTAATTGTTTACAAAACAATCTAATATGCCAAGCTAATATAAAATCACCAGCTAATGAAGGAAAAGTATACATAGGAGTAACTGAAGGACCCTAGAAACAAAGAAATTATGCACACAAAACATGTTTCACAAATAGTAAATATGCAAACAGCACAATGCTTTCTAAGTATATCTGGGAAATTAAAAACAAAATGCACATCACACCAAAAATATCTTGGAAAATAAGAAAAAGATCATCAGCCTACAACAACCAAGAAAAAACTTGCAAACTTTGCTTGGAGGAAAAAATAGCTATCATTACGTTCCCAGATCAAAATAAATTGCTAAATAAAAGATCCGAGCTCATCTCAAAATGCAGACATGAAAACAAATTTTTACTACATTACTGAAAAATCGAAAACTGAAAAAAATAAAATAAAATAAATAAACAAAATGACAATAAAATAAGCAAAATAAATTAACCCAAACAAATTACCAAATCACACCTGTTAGAATAGACGAAATAGAATAAAAAATAAGAAAAAAAATCAATAAACCCAAATAAATAAAGAAAATAATAAACAAATTAGCAAACCATTATGACCAAAATATTAGTTAGACTATAAAAATCAAACCAAAGATTGTACAAAAAAAAAGCTATAACTGTTATATAACGATGAAAAAAATACTACATCACTTAAAAATCGAAAACTGAAGAGTGAAAATATACAGTATAACAAATAAATAATAACAAGTAAAATAAATTGACCTAAATTCATCCAAATAAATAAATAAACTAACAAACTGATTCAGATAAACTAACCGTTAGAAAAAACAAAGAAAGATAATCAGTCCAAATAAATACATGAAGTAATAAACAAATTAAAAACTGCTCCCGCCAAAATAATAGCTAGAATAAACTACAACAATCAACCCCAAAATTGAATAAATAGCTTTAATTATCTTCCCAAACCAAAACAAAAATATTAAATAAGTGATATAAACAAATTTTTACTACGTTAATAAAAACACCAACTAATAAAATATATATATATATATATATATATATAAGAAAAGAAATAAAAATAAAAAAATAAAAATAAAAAATAAAAATAAATAAAAGCAAGCAAAATAATTTAACCCAAAAAAATAAATAAACAACATCCGGTAAAATAACCGCCAAGATAGACTATCCACAATGCACCACTGACCCGTATATGGCGATTGCATCTAGCATGAAACAGACTGTTACCTCTAAGTATTGACTTCTATGTTCTCTTTTATACTTATATATATATATATATATATATATATATATATATATATATATATATATTTGAAAAGTGTGTGTATATAAATATAAATAAATAAATAAATATATATATATATATATATATATAATTATTTATATATTATATGCGTGGCACTTATTTAGAAAGCGCTCAATATCAGAGATAGAGCTAACATATTAAAAAATTAAAAATTAATCAGTTTGTCTGATGATCACAAAAGCATGAAACCCAGGGTCACAAACTCACATCAATCCAACCAAATATATATATATTTATATATACTCACTGTGAGAATAATACACCTTCACACAGAACTGTGCCAAAAATCTACCTCTAGTGGCTCTTGGGTCTTGTACAGGTTGAACATCATTGTAAAAAATAATAAAAGGTGAAAAGGGAAAGAAGTTGTGAGCAATGATTATCCATATCCTAATATACAAAGAAAATTATTTTGTTTGTGTTGGTTGCATTAATGGATGACTACTTTCTTCCTGATTTTCAGTTTATTTCTATAATGAATTTACATTATAGAAATAATAGCCTTATTCAGTTAGTAACGTTTGCACTAATTCCTGATGCTTAGTAATTCTTTTCTATAGTAAAATAAAATTTTAACCGCTGACAATATATTTTCCTGTCTTTTCACTGCATTCTATATTACACATCATAGGCACAAATTTAAAGTACATTAAGAAAACTACAATTACTTATACAGAAAGAAGTGATGGAAAGGGAGAAGAAAGGAGTAAACATTAATTGCCAAAAGACAGGATGTGTGGTTGTTAGCAGAAACAAACAGTCCAATGAGCAAGTTACAAATCCTCAAAGATGAAGAAGAGACATAGCAACAGAAATATGGTTCTACAGAAGGATGCTTAGAATACCATGGGCCAAATATGTGAGCAATGATGAAGTTTTAGAGAAAATGGAAACAGAAAGTTAAGTTAAAGAGAAAGGGAAAGAGGAAGAGAAAGTTGAAATTTCTAGGACACATAATGAGGAAAGAATTCCTGGAAAATTTGATACTCACTCAATGGTTATGGAATTGTGTCTAGAATTGTTTTGTCATCTCTTCAGAGTTTAATCCTTAAATAGCAGGAATTATCAACTGATATTCAATTGAAGATGAACAGATATCACCAACTTATGATTGAAACATTTTCCAATTATGCAGGTGTCATTCATTCATGACTGGGGTCTAAACCAGTTTTTCTCAATTTTGTGACATCTACGAACACTTGTTGTCATTTTTGTAATGCTCATTGTAGTAGAGACTTTGTAATCACAGATACAACTATAGTAATGCTGTTAAACAATCCTGGTGTCAGATGCCTTCGAATAACACTTGTACTAATAGTACTTGCTTGATAATACTCGCTTAGAAAGTAACCACTGAATAGTAATCCATATAGATCAGTATAGAGAAATAATATAAAGAGTAGTATACAGAAATAGTGATCCTTATAGTAATAGAGGATAGATTAGAAATAGTGATTCTTTAGACGTCATGCTATTTCCCAAATATCTCTATCTATAAAAGGTAGGATGTGTGTGTGTGTGTGTAACAAATGCACAGCCGCAATTTTTGACAGATTTGCACCAAAATTTACATGCACATGCTCCAAGTTAGTGGAAAGGCCAAGACCGAATTTGCATTTCCCAACTCCCATCAATAGTGGAAATAATCAATTTTTTCATGCTTCTACGGCTGTTTTCATATAGTTTGTGGCCATTTTCTACTGGCCAGAGTGAGAGCCAATAACTGATTGACACAAATGTTAACTAGCATGCTAGCATGCAAAAAAATCGATAGCTGCATTTCATCACAAGTGGGAAAAATTTAAATTTGCATGGCACTTTACTCCAATTGGCTCATTCACTTGCTTAAACTCAACGTTGATTCTGATTCCGCAGAACTGGGTTGGGTGTGAAAAAGTATTTGTTGTTAACATTCTTTTTTCATTCGTTTTTTCCAGTTATGAGTCCTTTTTTAAAGCTGATCGTTTTGTGTTCATTTTGTTTAGTTCTTTTTTCGTAACATATTTAATGTTTAGTATAGAGCTTAGAATAAAATTTGCAGTGTGAGATAAAGTAAGTCATGTAGCAACATCAGCACAGCAAAGGGCACTCCTTTAAAGGCAAGGAAGGGCAAAAATATTTTAAGTCAAGTGATAGCAATTGCTGTATGAGTTGTACGATTTTTGAATCAAGTACAGGCAACGGCAGGCCATGCTGCTAGTATATATATATTTCCTTTACTATCATGTGATCTACTTATTCAAAATGGGATCACCTGTGTTTGCTCTCTGGCGATCTATGTTCAAACTACAGTGTCAGCAGTGACACTTTACAACACTCAATCATTTCTTCCTTGTGGCCCCCATTTTTAGTGTCAAGATAATTTCAGGCTCACATATGGACAAATAGAAATTCCATGTAACAGGAAATACAGTTTACTTACAAAAGCAAAATGTAATAGGAAATATAAATCCTGACTAATGACAACACTGCTCCTGGTGTCTCCAAACCCACTTTATTATTTCTTAGTCCCAGAAGAATCACTTTTCTAAATGACTAACTGACACCTCTAGGATTCATGTTACTATTTACCAAGATTCATTAGGTTATGGCATTTCCTGGAGTATTTGTTTGCAAGATAAAGCAGGAAGATCAAGCCAAAGACATGGCTATGTTTAAATGCATGCTTCTTGAAGAGAAAAAGAGGGGAAAATAGTGACAACTTCGTGCAAAGAATTCACTATTCCATTGCACATGGAATACTTCTAAGAGTATTAGGCTGTTTGAAAAATATTCAATTTAAGAACTTAAAACACTATTCACATTATTTGGACTTTATTTATTACAACATTTCGGCCATTGTACACTCCGGCATTCTTCAGGTGGTTGCAATGTCGAACTGAACACTTTATTTCGCTTGCTGGGATAGACTGTCCTAGTTCCACATGTCATGTTTAATGGATGTCAGTTATCCTGTTAACACCCCTCTCCAAGTTATCCACTGCCTTAACCAGGTATTGAATTCACACTCTTTGGGTCCTGTCACTGGATCTAACTAACGCCTTTATCCACTGTGCCATGTTTCCTTGAGGACAGCTGTGTATGAATTTCTGGGTATTATGAAACTAATGTCTTCACCAACATTTTTTACCAGTGCTCATATTGCAAGTTTTTGCTTTTATCATTGCAAGTTTTTTTACCAGAGCTCATATTGCAATTTTTGTTATTATTACATTTTAATTTAAATATGGTGACAAAGATGAGGACAATAGTCTGAATAATGTAAATAGTGTACATACTGCCTTGTCTCAGAAATATAGACAGATACTTAGGAATTTAATATTTGTTTTTTCACTCTTTTCTTCATTCTGATACTCTAAAAGAGGTAAAAACTTATTTTGTTTAATTTTTGGATATAATAAAATGAAAATAAGATTTAAAACTACTCGTTAAAAAAATTGAATTTTCTTGTTTTTTTCCTATTTGGCACACATGTTTGTGCAACCTTTTCTTGCTATGAACACTTCCAAACAGCTAATTTGGATTCCTTATGACCTTTCACATCAGAAATGTACAGAAGGTCCCGACATCTGCAGCAGTCAGGAATGCCAACATTTCATTTTTACATTGAATTGCTACAGAGGATGAAAAATGGGTTTTGCAAGTCAACAAAATAATTAAAAAGATAATGGTTATCCAAAAAAGAAAAATTAGTGTGAAGGCTAAAACAAAGACATGATCTACAGAACTCCTTGAAGGACCATCACTACAGATATAAGGATGGGTGCTTCTTCCATATTTATCAGCTACAGATTTTCATTGATTTTGATCACTAGAATATTTCATAAGTCACAGAACAAAGCCAACACCATAAAATAGCTTTTGCATCTTTTGCAAATATTCTTTCAGATGATCTTTCCTCTTTCATTCCTTGAATTAAAAAATTCAAACAGATTGGCAGTTAGGTCTCATAAATTCACTGATTCTACTTATTATAAAACACAGATTGTGTGTGTGTGTGTGTGTGTTTATATATTGGATTGGATTTCCTACATTTTTCAACCGATTTCAACAAAACATCACAGAACTGTGTAAAATTACCTTGCAGTGGTTCTGACAGCATCAAAAATTGGAAAAACACAATTGTTTTTGCCTGAAATCAATTTGAAAACATAATAAAACACGATTCTGTAGCCAGAATAAAGGGGGGCAACTCATATCGATTTATACTTAAAAAAACCAGGTTGTTTGTGTGTGTGTGTCTGTGTTCATTTATATATGGGATTGGATTTCCTACATTTTTCAACCGATTTCAACAAAAGTTCACTTTTTTTTTGGCAGGTAGTGTTTCTTATTGTCTTGCACACTTTTTTTTATTTATTTTTACATTCAGAATGCTTTAAAAATTCCATTTAAAATAAAATTCTATTCAGTCGATAGACTCATAATGATTGAAAAGAATGTTTTTGTTTGAGTTTGGGTTTGATCAATTCGTAAAAAAAACAAAAAAAAAAAAAAAATTAAGACATGCGTGTCTGTCAACCTTAAACAATAATTTTTTGTCAATTTTATTTTTCAGTCTTTATGATGGTTAATACTTGCTCTATCTCTTACTGTTACATCTCTGGGCAACGCCAGGCTCTACTGCTAGTATAATATAACCTTAAGTTCTGTGTTAATAGTTTCTTCCCTCTCATTTCTCACTTCCAGTCTCTTACATCCTTGTCAAATATGATATTCAAAAATTTAAATGCAATATCAATCGTCATCTTCTATCTCCTTGTTCTTTTATTTTATTTTCTTAATTTTTTTTGTTTCTTTCACACTCAGTAAACCCTTGGATCCTAGTGTCTTTATTACCTTCCTTGGGGTTAATGATTTTAAAAAAGAAAAGAAGCAGCAGTCATTGAAAATGAAGACAATTGCATTTTCGATTAATTGCCTCATCAAATATTGATGTCATATCTGGAATCTAACTGATTCCAAAATGTCTAAACTATCAGCTATATGCAATATTTAAAAAGGGCCTTGAGTGAATTAACCCTGTAGGTCTTGGAGAGAACCATGTTTCTTTGAAACTCATGCAGTAGCACTGTAGAAACCCAAACAAATTTCTTTCTCAAATAGTGGAATCTCACATCATTTGAGGAATTCCAGATAAACAGCGACAATAAAATTGATAGCCAATGTAATTAGAAGAGAAAATAATATCATGAAGATGTTAACATTCCATGTTAGCTTAAACAAAAGGTTAGGAAGGAAACTCACATCATTATTGAAAGATGTTGAAACTTGACTAATGCATGGAATAGTAATGCAACACAAAATGTACTTAGAACAAAATGTATTGAAACAAGAAAAGTGTACACAATATTTACATATAGTCTTTTGTATATTCCTGGTAAGACTGTTCGTGGAGAATGTGTTGACTGAGTCGTAGTTGGGCAGATTCTCTGGTTGAATCTCTTGATTCCTCCCTCTCTTCCCGGTACCAGCCATATTTATATGGTCGGTATTCCACTGTGCAAATTAGGTGGATCCTACCACAACAAAAGAGCATTAACAATGGGTTTGGGAAGTCTAATTTCATGAAATATATTTTAAGAGAAAGAGATTTTATAAATTTCAGCCAGCAATAATGCTAGCTGTTTCGTCAATAAATGCCAATATTTCTTTGATATTTAAATAAATTTAACTCACATTTTGTTCTTATATTCTTTCTGGTAAAATGGAATTATTTGCTGAACACCCTAAAAGGGATTGTAGAAAATTTGTTCACCCAACTAATAGTGGCTTCAAAATAAATTATGTTTCTTTCGATTGATCATATTTTGAGAAGTAGGCTGAGCCAAGTAGTTTCCAGTAGTCCTCATATAACATATCCTGTTTGGTCTGTAATTCTTGCATTCAATCGTAACTACTGACAATTATTTTGTTTTAAATTATTTAATCATTTCACTCCCAGCAAGGCATTAATGCCACTAAGATGCAGAGGGTTACTGGGAGTGAAAGAGAATGAGAAAACCTTAGTTAAGAGAAAGCACAATAAAAGAACAGGGGTCAGGAAGACAGATGATAGTGGCTGACATTGCATTTAATGTTTTGATGGTTGTAGGCAGCAGAAAAGTAACAAGACAGAAGAGTTCCTCTGGTGAGAAGTGTGAGAAAAGAAACTGTTAAAACAGAACTTACAGTTACATCTAGCTATTTTAACAGTAAAATAATGAGACCTAACTGCCAAACTAGTAATACGCTTAAATTCATGTGGTTGAGTTACCAAGATGGACAGCTTATTAAAACAACTGCCACAAAAAATATTAACAGAAAAGACAGAGAGAAACCACTTCATGGTGGCGGGAAAGTGATTGAAGTTGAGATATCTGGTCAGGACTGATTGCATTACAAACCCTTCTTTGGATTTTGTCGAAAATCTTGAGGTATATTGCTGGAACACTGGGTCAAATATGGTAGCAATATCCAATGCATGATTAGTAGATTTATAAATGTACAAGTTTGGTTCTGACAAGAAAAAATGTCTGGCATAACATAGTGGACCATCTTTCGTAGCAAATGACTCAACAATTAATTTAATATAATCTTTTCCATTTCATGTCAGTAGAGGAAGCAAGGCTAAGAAAACACAATGAATTGTTTCTTGAAGGTTAGCATCAGCCATACTAATGGAAGGCAAAAATGGTTATCTATGATGATTAAAGGATAGCAGATTCTTTTAGGAGGTGTCAAATTTACAAGCCATTTCTTGCCTTAGTTAACAACTGATTGGAGGTCATTTATGAGAGCAACAGCCAGTTTTACTTTATCAACCCTATTGAACTTTAAAGATGAGTAAATAGCTGTGTCATCAACATAAATACCTAATTGGTAACTGATGTTTTCATATTTTCAGTCCATTTCTCTAGTAAAGGTGTCAGGTTGTCCACATGTAATATATATGCTCTATTTTTCAGTTAAACTTGCATTAATTTTTGCCCACTGACAATCTCATATCTTTTTTCTTTAATATATCATTTTTGTGAAGAATAAATACATTTTTCAACCTTATACATTGAACACATGATCCTTCATTTTGGTATTTCTTTCTGTTTTTGATGCCAGTTATGTATATTTACAGCTTTGAAAATGTTTTTACTTGCCAAAACGTGGTGAACTGAAAAATATAGCAAAAAAAGAAATGACTTAAAATTGTTAACTGTTATTACTATTCACACTTCAGAGGACAAAACATAAATATGCGCACAATCAGTAAAAACCAGGAACAAAAGAAAAAAATACCACCAGTATAACTTACAGATAGATTACATTTAAACACAGTAACCATTCCTTTTGCTTATAGAGGGAAGGCTGCTTAGACTTAATATAAATCGTCTCAAGAACTCACAAATGGTAATAATCTAAATGCATTCTGCTGACTACTGTGAAAAAATCTCTGATAAAATATGAAACACAAATTGGATTATTTATTGGATGTTCTTTTTTAATATTGTTGCAAAAATTTCCACTTTTTGAATTTAATTATTTTATAAGAGATGTTAGATGTGTACATGAAAGAAACTTTAAAGTAAATATTTGTAAATAAAAGGAAAATACTTTTGATACATCCTAATAGGTACTACTACTACTACTCATAAAGTTATTACTACTACTAATAGTAATTATCATATACTGAAGTTATAGTAACAATCATAAGTTATAGTAATAATCATATACTGAAATTATCTTTTACTATGTACATGAAATAAGACTTTGAGTAAAAGGCTGTAAAAACGAAAATACTTTTGATACATCTTAATAGGTAATAATAATAATAATAATAATAATAATAATAATAATAATATTGATAATAATAATATAGTGAAGTTATGACTAATGCAAATGCATTTTTTCTGTATTATTAAAATGTATAAATTATTTTTATTCTCAGAGTTAAAAAATGAAATCATTAAAAAGAATCCTAATGAAGAAACATTGTTTTTTTTTTACCTTTTTAATCTTTTCTTTGTAGAAAGAAAGCGTTATCTGCCGATTGCAGAATCTTCATCAAACAGAACATTGCAAGATAAGCTTAATTAATGAGAGCTTGATGCACTTTATAAAATCAAATTAGTTTCTTTTTTTCACTGCTTCGTTAATGAACTGCTTTTTAAATGGTGGGCATTGTAAATATGAGGATTGCTCCCCATCGTTTTTTGGCATCACTAATTTTTGTACAGTGCTTTAGTCAGTAATTAAAAGCAAGAAAATGGTTTCCTGCAAAATTAACCATTTTCTGCAGATTTTATAAAACATTTTGCACTCAGTTTCTACCCAACTCTCCATATTTAACCAAAACTCATTGGTGTTGATCAGTCTAACAAAAAAAACTGTCTATAAGGAAATTAATTTTTATTCTATTATTTGGTAAAACGTAGAGGAGATGTATTATTGTTAAACTTTTTAGTTATTTGGAACTAATTTGACTTCCCTTTACTTGTAATTAGCATATAGCCAACTGATGCCAAATGTTGGCATTCAAGCTGATGTAAAAGTGTAAATTTCAAATGCTGAAGTTTGATTCAGCAGCATTATCTATCTATCTATCTATCTATCTATCTCCATATATATATTTATGTATATATATATATATATATATATATATATATATATATATATATATATCTTAAAGTAAAACAAAATCTGTTAGTGGAGCCAATGGACAACTTGCCAAAACCTAAATTCTTATCCAGATACAGTCTTGAATAAAGACAACAATAGTGAAAACAAAAAGCAAAAAAATCCTTGAAAGCAAACTTACCTTACTTGTGTTTTACTTTACTCAGTAAAGTGCTCGAGGTCTAGATTGCCCAGACCAAACAAAAACACTTACCAATTTTAAATCTTATGAAAAGACAGCTCTAGTCATGACTAGAGTTTCACGTACACATGATCTTCAGATGGTTTAAACATTAAAGTCGTCTATATATATATATATATATATATATATATATATATATTAACACTTGAGAACTACCAACAGCAGCAACAACTGAAATGGACTTATGTAGCTCAAGGAGAAAATAATGGCTTAATTAAGATGTTAACTTTCCACACTACTTCAGATAAAAGACTAAAAAGAAAACCATTGTCTATACTGGAAAGAGCAATGACAGATAGTGAACTTGAGAAACTCTTTCTCCTGAAAAATTGTTTTAAGATTATATAAATTTCAGCTGAAAGCAGTACTGGCTGCTTATTCAATGAATGCCAAATGTTTCTTTATAAGGAAACAGCTAATATTACCATTACTATATATACAACTGGAGGTTGTTTCTGTTAATGATAGCTTCAAAGAGTTTACTGGTGTCATTAAGGAGGTTGATGGGCCAGTATTGAGATAAGGATAAGCTCTCCCCAAAATTTATGAAGACAACACAAACAGCTCAGACTTTCTCTTACACCTGTAGGAAACACTTTTCTTTCAGGTTCGACAATACTGGAGGTAACTCTGAGCTGAAGTTCTTTAGAACAAACACTGGGATATTATCTGGAGAATAACCTTTGTTGAGTCTAGGATTTCGCTGAGATATCACATAGATAGACAATGAATTAATCAAATGAGACATAAAAATACAAAGGTACAATTGAACAGGGATAGGAGTTTCAAAGAAAATTAATCCAAAGGATTGTTTGTTAATTTTAACGCCTCCAAAACTAAACTTCTTTCCATTAATCATCTAAGAAACCCCTCTCTGCCTTCCAGCCGCATGGCTGATATTAACCTCCAGGAAAGTACGTTGCTGCATCTTAGGCAGGCTAACATTCTCAGCCGACATGAAGTATAAAGACTATATTAAATCTATTGCTAGGTCAGCTGCTAAGAAAGTTGGTCCATTGTATCATGCAAAACGATTTTTCTCTCCAGAATCTTGCATATCTATAAGTCTGCCGTTCACCTATGCTTAAAATATTGCTGCCACATATGGTCAGGTACTGCTGCTATTTACCTTGAGCTCTTTGATAAAATCCAAAGAAGAATCAGCAATATTATTGGTCCGGATCTGGCTGCTCATCTTCAGTCACTTTCCCATCGCCATAAGGTTGCCTCACTGTATTTTTCTATAAATACTTTCATGGTAATTGTTCAGAGGAACTCTTTGCTATGGTACCTAGAATTTGAATTTAAGCACAATACTAGACTGATCCCATCTTTCCTATCAAATTGTGAAATGAAAGCTATCCCGAATAACCACTCATCTTGATTCTTTCGTGCTAATGTAGATGTCCAACAGCACACCATCCTTGGTCCTATGCTGTTTTTAATTTTTATTAATAACCTTCCCAATGACATCAGCTTTCAACTTGTTATCTACACTGATGACACAACTATTTACTCCTGCCTCGATGGTATGGCTGATCAGTTCAACAAGTTCAAAATGGCAGCTGATGTCCAAAATGACTTCAAGTCTGTCTTTAACAAGGGCAAGAGATTTCTTGTTAATTTTAATGTCTTCAAAAAAACCTCTAGGAAAGTAAGTCATTGTGTCTTCATGGGCTAACATTCTCAGCTGACATGAAGTAGAAAGATTGTATTGAATCCATTGCTAGGTTGGCTGCTAAGAAATTTGGTTTGCTGAATCGTGCAAGATGATTTTTCTTTTCGGAATCAATCTAACATCTAAAAGTCTACCATTCACCTATGCTTAGTATATTGCTGCCACATATGGTCAGCTGCCCCTGCTATTTACCTTGAACTCTTTTGATAAAATCCAAAGAAGAATCAGCAATATTATTGGTCTTGATCTGGTAGCTGATCTTCAGTCACTTTGCCATTGTAATAAGGTTGCCTCTCTGTGCTTTTTATATAAATACTTTCATGGTAATGGTTTGCATGAGTTCTCCGCTATGGTACCTAAACTCTTTGAATTTAAGTGCAGTACTAGACTAGTAACAAGGTCTCACCAATTTACAGATGAGCTGGATAGATGTAACCGTATGCTAACAGTTTCTTTTTTTGTACTTCCTGCTTGTGGAAATCTCTTCTGGTTACATGTTTTCCAGCCAAAATTAATCTGCAAAAATTTAAATACAATGTCAATCACTATTTTCTGTCCTCTTGATTACTCTTCCTCTTTTCCCAAGAGCAATTTTCCTTCTCCTAACTCTTCCACACCCAGTAACCCCTTGAATCTCTGTGGATTTACTGCCTTTCCCAATTAAAAAAAATAAAAGACTTAGTCAATACTAAATAAAATAATAAGCTAAATAATCTAATAATAAGCTAAAACTTGAAGGAGGAATATACTTGATCACCTGTAATAATTGCCACAAAACTACATAGGAGAAACCTCAAGGAATCTAAATAAAAGTTTATATGAACTCAAAAGAGACATTTTATAAAAAAATACATCAAATATGTTGGTTGCCTACGATAAGGAAACTGACCATAATTTTGACATGCAAAATGCTACTCTGATTAAAGGAGAAAAACATTCACTATGACAAAAATATTTAGAGATTGCCTTGATCACAAGGTCATCTACAGTAAACTTGCACCCAGGCTCTTACAATATTTCACCATTCCTCTTCTACTATCACAGTGTGGGATATCTACTAACAAAAGTGATGGAAACAAAAGAAAAAGACTCTAAATAAAATCGGCTATTTTAAAAAAAAATTAAATTTTAAATTCTCAGCATCCCTCGTTCATGCACATGTGTAGTCCTACCAACATAACAAATTTAGTCTGATGAAGTCCTAAAGAACAAAATGCATTACTAATAAGACTTTTCCACTTTGTCATGCATTTTTCCCCTTAATGAACTGAACAAATGCATATAAATAGAAACTGTTAAAAAAAAGGATCCATTAGCAGATTTATTTGACCATTACATTCTGATAGAACAAGATATCCGGATATATTATTGGCAAACACAGTCTTAACAATTCAGATAGCAGTGTTCATGGCAGGCATGGAAATATTTCCTAGGATGGTAAGGGATAAAAAAAGGATTAATCATCACTTGTTACAAGTAGAATGCATGTCTGTTAGGAATTTTGATTTCTGAATTGAAGCAAGTACAGTAAAAACTTAAAGAAACAGGAAAAGTTCATTCATAACAAAAAAAAAGAAAGAGTTCTGAAATTCTATGTAATAACAATACTCATTATATGACATTAAATTCTGGACAATTTCTGTCCAGATGAAGAAGTGACTTAAGGGAAAAAATGTAATGCTACAGAAGGATGATGAGAATATTATGGCCTGAGCATGTGAGCATCGAGAAAGTTTCAAGCCAAATAGAAATGAAAAGTACAATTTCTTTCTGTTTTGTATTTTAACCACTTCAACCCAAGCAAGGAAATAATGTCACTAAGACACAAGGGGTTACTGGGAATGAAAGAGAATGTAAAGAAATTTGTGAGGAATAAAGACAATAATAGAATAGGTCTTAAGAAAATGACAATTGGCATTGCAATTAAATTTTTGAAGATTGTAGGTGCCAGGGAAGCTAGAATTTGAGAGGGAGTTCCACAGGTGAGAAAAGCAACTATTAGATTAATTTGAAAGATATAGGAGAAATTTCTGGGATGGGTAATGAGGAAAGGGAGTTTGAAGACATTAATACTCACAAGATGTACTGAAGACAAAACTGATTGATTTATTTGATTTTTATGGCTTTTTGTATGTTATTTAAAATCAGAAATATATTTAGATTGTAAGAATTTTGGGGAAATAACAATGATATCCTGTTAAAAGTCTTACTAATTAACCTGTAACTGGAAAAGGTGGATTCATGCCTTTTTCAAAGGTATTTGTTCTGCTATGTCTCTACTGTCATATATTTCACTTCCATAATTTTTTCATTGCCAGAGTTTTCTAAGCTTGATTGATTTGTATATTTATGGCTTATCAACCTGCATATAACACTCACACACAGTTTTAGTCATGTCAGCCCATATCTTTAGAATAAAAAGACTCAGGAATTCATAACGATTATCATAAAATCAGAAATGTTATTAAAAGACAGAAAATATTTCTCGATTCTGAGTATTTATTTTGAGATAAAACAATTTTTACTGAAACAAGTTCTACTAATTAACCCATAGATAGGGGAGAAAAAAGATGGATTCATACCTTTCTTAAGGGTATTTGTGCATCAGTGAATATAAAAAACCCAAAAGGAATTGGAACTTGGCTCTCCAATTTCCAATTTTGAGTCTCTATCTATTCCACGACCTAGACATCCAAGTTTATAGCCAAGCAATCACCCATCTAGACACTGACACAGCTTGACCTAATGAGCTTGTGTAAACATATGGCAGAAAATTGAGTGAGAGGGATAGTAAAAAGACAAACATGGTTCAAAGCTACATGGGATAGAGAGCTGTAGAGAGCAATTATCACCCACGTCCAGAAGGTACATGGCCCACTAAAGAAGAACATATAAGTATAAACAAACTATTTTTCTGAGAGAGTGTTATATGCAGGTGTGCGTTATACGATAGGAAACGTGATATAATAATCGACTTTATTAGATTCAGTTTTGCCTTTATTCTCTTGATTGTCTTTAATGCTGGATAATAAAAAAGCAGATAGTTTTGGATAGTTCAGGTTCTAGAAATATTATTGTTGTTATTATTAATAATAACAGTAAAGTGAGTAATAAATATTTTATTCTGGTTTAAGTGCCTCGCAAGTCAATAGGAGATTACACATGACTAAAACTGTGTGTGTGTCATATGCAAATGTATAGAATCTTCATAAAATATCATTGCCGACTCATAAAAATACTCCATTGCTTCCTGCACCCAGAGAACAAATGAAAGACATAAAGAAAAAAAAAATAATGCTACCATTTACTGGGAGTTTGAATATGACATAAAATGTCTTCGGTGCTGAGATTTATTACGTTATGATAATCGTTATGAATTCCTGAGTCTTTTTATTCTAAAGATATGGGCTGACATGAGTGTAGACAGTAGCTTTGGGGTAGACAACAGTGGGTAACCAATGTTTACTAAGTGGTAAACTCTTCTGTGCCAATTCAGTTTTGCACTTACTCTGCAGATAATTACCACATTTAGCTGTTAAAATATACTTAAGTGTAACCGTCCATTGGTGTGTCTGAATAAAATGGAATTCAATAGAAATGGTACTTGATTCCAACATAAAGATCTCATCGATTGGAAGAAACAGTATCATACATCTATCTTTCTCTCGATATATCTGTCTATGTCTTTTCATTATCTATCTATCTCAGTCTGTTCATATCTATCTATTTATCTATGTACATCTCTCTCTCTCTCTCTCTCTCTCTATCTATCTATCTCTCTATCCCATCCTGTTCCTATCTATTTATCTATATCAGCCTGTTCATATCTATCTATTTATCTATCTATGTACATCTCTCTCTCTCTCTCTATCTATCTCTCTATCCCATCCTGTTCCTATCTATTTATCTATATCAGCCTGTTCATATCTATCTATCTATCTATCTATCTATCTATCTATCTATCTATCTATCACCTCTCTCTCTCTATACTATATATATATATATATATATATATATATATATATATATATGTATTTATCCTTGTATTACAGTCTATTTATATCTATCACCCTCTCTCTCTCTCTCTGTATATATATATATATATATATATATATGTATTTATCCTTGTATTATGGTCTATTTATATCTATTTATCTATCATGGTCTGTTCATATCTTTTTCCTATTTATCTTTCTATCTCATCTTGCTTTTATCTATTTATCTCTCTCAGCCTGTTTATATCTATCTATCTATCTATCTATCTATCTCTCTCTATATATATATCTTTCTATCACAGTCTGTTCATATCTATATATTTATCTATCAAAGTCTATTCATATATTTTCTATCTATCTATCTATCTATCTATCTATTTGCCCATTAATTCACCTTAAACTCTACTCTTGACTCATCATGGAGTATCCCTGCTGAACTTCTATCTATCAATATATATATATATATATATATATATATATATATATATGTATGTATCTTTGTATTACAGTCTGTTCATATCTATTTATCTATAGATAAATAGTTCATATATTTTTCCATCTATCTCATCTTGTTCTTATCTATTTATCTATCTCAGCCTGTTCATATCTATCTATCTATCTATCTATCTATCTATCTATCTATCTATCTATCTATCTATCTCAGCATCTTTATATCAATCTATCTCATCCTGTTTATATTTATGTAAATAGATCGAGAGTGATAAAGCTGCTGAGGTAGATAAATAAATAGACGTTGACATTCCATAGTACTTCAAACAAAATTTTAAGAAAGTGCTCGTCAATGTTAGATTGATTGATAACAGCTGGTGGACTTGAGAAACTTATTTTTCTACAATATTGTTTTAAGAGAAATATTTTATAAATTTCAACTGACATTAATGTTCACAGTTTTGGTCAATGAATACCAAATGTTTTCTGTATGGAAACAACTAATTTTAACACACACACAACGAGACATATACACACGCACATAAACACACACAGATACGCGCACACACACACACACACACACACACACACACACACACACACATATATATATTTGTAAATAAGACTATAAAATTAAAATGGTTATTTTATATATAAATAAAACATATTAGTAAATTAACATCTCAAACAAATGCATTTTTATATTAATTACCCTTTTTTATTTTCTTATGATAGAGGTCTCAAATGACTCATATTCCTAAATGCAATTTTCTAAAAGACTTAAATTAATTCTCTAGTGTATTTTTGAAATTCATTTTTATTTTTTTTTGTTTGTTTTTTTGGCTAACATAATTTTAAAATTACTAAAAAATCAATAAATTCTCATTATTTAAATTCTCATTAAAACAAAAGTTTTCGAAGGAAGAAAATATAATTACATAATCAAGACATTAATATTCCACACCACTTCAAATAGAAGGTTAGAGAGGAAACACCCTCATTAATATTAGAAAGAGCAATTACAGCTAGTGGCCTTAAGAAACCTATTTTTTGTAAAAACTGCTTTCAGAGAAGGATTTTATGAATTTCAACTATCTATCTATCTATCTATCTATCTTAATATCTTTATATCTATCTATCTAAGACTTTATATCTATCTATCTATCTATCTATCTATCTATCTATCTATTTATCTATGATTTTATATCTATCTATCTATCTATCTATCTATCTAAGACTTTATATCTATCTATCTATCTATCTATCTATCTATCTATCTATTTGCCCATTAATTCACCTTAAACTCTAGTCTTGACTCATCATTGAGTATCCCTGCTGAACTTCTATCAATATATATATATATATATATATATATATATATATATATATATATATATATATATATATATATATATATATATATGTATGTATCTTTGTATTACAGTTTGTTCATATCTATTTATCTATAGATAAATAGTTCATATATTTTTCCATCTATCTCATCTTGTTCTTATCTATTTATCTATCTCAGCCTGTTTCTATCTATCTATCTATCTATCTATCTATTCTAACTGTTCAGTTATTTATTACTCATGTTTCCTGTATGGAAACGGTTATTCTCACCATTATTTTAACCCTTACCATTACTCTTTAAATTCCTCAGTGATGTCTTGAAATGTCAATTCAATATATCTACACATCTTTCTCTCTTGTGATTACTGGCAGCTCTTTAATAGGGCATTAAATAAGTGTAAGTTCTCTATTCCTCCCCTATTCAATCAATTTTCTGCTGATAAAGCTGAATGCTTTGCCCATAAATACTCCTTAGACTCTTTTCTTCACTTGACTCCTCTGGAGTATCCCTGCCTACCATCTCACTTAAAACTGAATCGCTGTTGAGTGATATGTATATAACCCTACCTATGATTTCTGCTATCATCTCTAACCTGGATATACCACAAAGCATGTGGGCCAGTAAAGCCAGCATGAATGTTTTCATCTCATTTTGGGAATACCATGTGAAACCTCAATCCACTCCATGGTTTACGGCAAAATGCTCAGCTGTTATAGCACACAGGAACCATTATTTTCAGCTATACCAGCATGACACCTCTAGTCACAACAGGTGCCCATTGGTCATAATAAATGCAAGTGAGTTCTCAAAGGGGCTAAATCCCTATTTTCTGAGAGTATGAGGCACCGCATTGTCTCTAAAACTTTAGCCCTCACATTTACTGGCGTCTCTGTAATTGGGCATTAAATTAGTGCAAGATCTCTATTCTTCCTCTTTTCAATCAATTTGAGGTGTTATCATCCACTGCTGATAAAACTGAATGCTTTGCCCATTAATTCACTTTAAACTCTACTCTTGACTCATCATGGAGTATCCCTGATGAACTTCTCATTTAGAATCGAGTCTCTGTTGAGTGATATGTATATAACTCCTTTTATGTTTTCTCATCTCTAACCTAGATCTCCCTTAAAGCATGTTGACCCAGTGGTATCCCTGTAATAGTCATTAAGAAGTGTGCTCCTGAACTGTTTTCTCTAGGCTGTATCCCTTACTGCCTCCTGCTTTCCTGGCTGCTGGAAGTCATCATAAATTGTTCTAGTTTTTAAGGACTCTGGCTCTTCCAAAAATTGGCCTATTAGACATCTACCTGGGGAAACTCCTAGAGGCCCTAATTAATGCCAAATTACTTCATCTGTTATTACAGAGTCTTTTTTCAGACAAGCAATATGGCTTTCATTTCTCCAGATCAACTGCTTATGTACTAACAATAATTGTAGAAAGAGTCTATCATGCTCTAGATAAAAACAGTGAAGCCCAGGTTGTAGCATTGGACAACTCAAAAGCCTTTCACAGGGTTTGGCATACAGGTCTTCTCCACAAGCAGAAAATTTATGGTGTCTCTGGACATTTTTTTGAAATGATCCCATCTCTCCTATCAAATTGTGAAATGAAAGTTATCCCAAATGACCACTCGTCTTGATCCTTTCATGCTAATGTAGATGTCCAAGAGCACACCATCCTTGGTCCTACATTGTTTTTAACTTTCATTAATAACCTTCCCAATAACATCAGCTTTCAACTTGTTATCTACACTGATGACACAACCATTTACTTCTGCCTCGATGGTATGGCTGATCAGTCCGACAAGTTCAAAATGGCAGCTGATGTCCAAAATGACTTCAAGTCCGTCTTTAACAAGGGCAAGAGATTTCTTGTTAATTTTAATGTCTCCAAAAAAACCTCCAGGAAAGTAAGTCATTGTGTCTTCATGGGCTAACATTCTCAGCTGACATGAGGTGGAAAGATTGTATTGAATCCATTGCTAGGTCGGCTGCTAAGAAATTTGGTTTGCTGTATCATTCAAGATGATTTTTCTTTTCAGAATCAATCTAACATCTAAAAGTCTACCATTCACCCATGCTTAGCATATTGCTGCCACTTATATTCAGGCACCCTTGCTATTTACCTTGAGCTCTTTTGATAAAATCCAAAGAAGAATCAGCAATATTATTGGTCCTGATCTGGCCTGTCATCTTCAATCACATTCCCATCGCCATCTAGATCTAATCAATTTACAGATGAGTTGGCTATGCTAACATTTTCTTTTCTTGCACTTCTCACATATGGAACTCCCTTCCATCCCCATGCTTTCAAGCCAACTTTAATATGCAAAAATTTAAATGCAATGTCAATCACTATTTTCTGATTACTCTTTTCTCTTCTTGCTCATTATTAATGTTTCTGTTTCTAATTCTTCCACAGCCCTTTGTGTCTTAGTGGCTTTACTGCCTTCCTTGGGCTGATACAGATCAAAAAAAAATTTTCTTTATTCATGATGACAATTACTTTGTGAAGCACACCACATTCTTCTTCAGCAAACTCTCCCACAAAATGTTGCTGCCTTCATTCTATGCTTTATTGTTGTTAAGATGTTCTTTGGCCTGCAAGTTTATCACTTTTTTCTCAAAACATAATGATGGCCATTATGGCCAAACAGTCCAATATTTGTTTCAGCAGACCAGAGTAAAATTTTTCCTTTTATGGCAGCTATGGAACAGTGTTTTCTGTTATTTGTTGTTGATATTTTTTTTTTTTAAGCATTTCACCCCAAGCAAGGTGGGAAGCCACTAGGACGCAAGGGGTTACAGAAAATTTAGAGCAAGATCAGATAGGAGTGATAGAAGAAAGGATGAGGGTAGTGGATAGATCAAGGCAACTGGAGATGTCGATTGACATTACACTTGAATAGCTGGAGATTATAGCTCACAGGGATACAGGAGAAAGGAAGAGAGTTCCACAGGCGAGAGGTGCGAAACATGAAGCTATTAGAGTAGAAGAGATGGCTACATTTAGGAGTTTTGACAGTGAAGGGATGAGAGCAGGATGCCAGCCTCATAGGGCGCTGGAACTCATGACGTCTGGAAACCAGCGAATGCTACTCCTCAGAGCAATTTCCATGAAAGTATTTGTAGAACAGACAGAGGGAGGTGACGGTGCGTCTGTGAGAAAGTGACTGTTGATGAGACGCTAGGGCAGGGCCAACCACATTGCATATCTGCCTCTGGAGCCTATCAAGAACCCCGAGGCAAACAGAAGGGGCACCAGACCATATATGGCAGCAATACACCATGCAAGGGCGAATTGTGGATTTGTAGATCTGGAGGATCGACTCCGGGGAAAAAATCTTCCTAGCGCAGCTCAGGGAGCCAACTTTCCTTGCAGTGGACGAGGCAATTGACTCGATGTATTTATTCCATCTCAGGTCAGCCGTCAACGTGAGACTGAGAAGCCGCAGAGAGTTGCTCTCGAATATGGCATTGATTTTGCACTTTTCACACCAAAATTCTGAGGGGCATAATGGCAGCATGTCTCATACTTGCCCACAGTTGTATGCAGTAGTTTCAAGCACATAAAGATAAACCAGATTTGCGGAGGTCTTGGCTGACTTCTTTTGATTTTACAATATCAAAAAACATTTTGACAGTCAGCATTAATATATATTTCTTGGTAAAACGTTAAATAACTTAGGAGATATCAGTTCGTCTATCAGAAACTTCTACATAATTTATTTACTAATATTAACATATTTAAAAATGTCAGTACCTAGAGGAATGACTGCTTGTACGTGTAGAGGGCGTAATGGTTAGTAACACGAAAATGGAAATTTAAAAGCCGAGCTCCAATTACAGTTATATTCGCTAACACATAAAATACTCTTGGGAAACGTATGAGTCGACCTTCAGCTATGGTTTAATTAGGACTTGCATGTGCAGGTGGTGTAATGGGTAAAGGCTCAGAATAGGAAATCAGAGAATCAAGTTCTAGTTCCACTCGGGTTTGTTATATTCACTTTTCCACCTCTTCTCTCCCCAGCTATGGGTTAATTAGTAGCTTTTGTAGTAATAAATCATTATTATCTTCAAAAAAATTCTTACAATCTAGAAATATTTTATCCTTCTGCAAGAGATTGATAAGCCATGAAAAACTAATCAATCAATTAACATTTCTAAAGACGTGACGTCAAAAGTGAAATCTTTATGAGAATAAAGTTGAGGAAATGTGAAAAACTGATATTAAATGTATTTAACGGATAATGTATGTTGACATCAGAATTCAAATTTATCTATCTATCTATCTATCTATCTCAGCCTCTTTATTATCGGTCTATATATCGTAGGCACTTTTATATATATATATATATATATATATATATATATATATATATATATATAGGTAAAATGAGAACAAATGGAGTATAATTCCACTGTACGTAACATTTAATTAATATATATATATATTTCATATAATTAGAATTAAGATAACATTAGTGAATGACCATTTTTACCCACAAATTTTAAATTTAAAATTCACAGGACTTTTCAAACTTTTTATGGAGTCAGTTTATTGAAAAGTACTCTTCAATAAACTGACATCATAAACAGTTTGAAAAATCCTGTGAATTTTAAATTTAAAATTCACAGGTGACTAATGGCATCTTAATTCCAATTGTATGAAATATTTTGCTCTGTTTAATGAAAATAAACATTGTGTGCTCTTTGTGAGTCAGTTTTAACTTTTAATATTCAGTATTTAAAATTCTGTATTGTGTTAATAAGACTCACTTGGATTATATCAATAGATGACTATCTATCTATCTATCTATCTATCTATCTATCTATATCTGTTCATTTGCATGCGTTCATATCTATCTTTGTATATTTGAGTGTGTTCATATCTATCTTTTTATTTATTTATATCTGTTCATTTGAGTGTGTTCATATCTATCTATCTATCTATCTATAATATATCAAACAGTAATTCATTTATATGTTTATATATATATATATATATATATATATATATATATATATATATAGTGTTTATCAAAAATACTTTTACAAACATTGCAGGTGTGTTCCTCACCCCAAAACAAGGAAAAAAGTCCATATAAAGTCCATAAAAACATACGTCCACAAATCCTTTATTTTTGAGTTATTAAGTTTAAAGTATGTTTATGGTAGATGGCACTGTGTTGCCATGTAGACATGGTTACATTTGTCATTTGTGTACATCTATGGCTAGTCTGTCTTCAATGTTTAACATGTGTCATATTGAATAAACTGAGAAAAATTCCATTTAACAATGGCAGGTTATTCATATCGTAAGAAAGCAGATATGATTTTATATATACAGCCCTGTGAGTGGTAATGGACTTGATGCTGCATGCATGGCTATATCAGACAGTGTTTCCAGATCAAAGGCAGCCGAATTATCCAACATTTGCTGCTGTTTATCCTCAGATTGCTGTGACAGCATCCATGGTACCACAAACTATGGATTGAGGAAGATCAAGATCTGCTTCTACGCTTGACAACAAAGAACGTTCTACAGGCTGTTGACTATCTGTTGACTATAAACTATAAAAATAATAACAAAAAAACAAAGGATTTATAGATTTTAGCCCTTGTTTGGTGTGATGAACCTACCACCAATGTTTGTCAAAGTAATTTTCATACATGCTATATATATGTGTGTTTATGGGGGTGTGAATGCATGTATATATCTATACATTATGAAATGTACAAAGTCCAACAATTACTTTAAGACATTTTTATGCTTATACATTCTTTTTTATAGATACAAATATTTAAGTAAATTCTCTATTTATAATAAACAATATTAATGATACTGTTTATTACAACCATATAAGCTGTTTATTATAATCATATAAACTGTGTAAACAAGAATGTAGAAACATAAAACATGGCCTGATGATTGCATTTAGCATGAGACAGACTGTTGCCTCTGGAGGTTGATATCAATGTTCACTTTTACACACACACACACACACACATATATGTATATCATAACGGATTAAATCTAACAAGTATTTAATACTTTCTCTGTTTATTCTTTATTTTTCCTGGATACTCTTATTTAAGTAAATGTACTGGTCTTTAATTAAATAGCATTATTTACATTTACTGGCTTGAATATTCAAAAAATTTCATAGAAAATATGTGTTCTCAGGCCCAAATTGAACCTGCATACTATACGGAACACTATTAGGCCTGGCATGCTATAACTGTTTTAACCAGAGAGCCACATTAATTCGAGCTTTGCTTAAC